>SNQJ01S0002548.1:0-12065 GCA_010110895.2 Picea sitchensis | reverse complement strand
GTGAAATCAAAAAATAAGGTTTTAGAGGGGATTTTGAAAAAAAAACAGTTCAGCTTCATCGAGAAGATTAGGCAGAGAAAATCCTGGAAGCCTTATGGGCTTACAGAACTACATGGAAAATTGCCACAGGTTACACCCCCTATGAGTTAGTTTGTGGAAAGCATGTACTCTTACCCATTGAATTTGAGGTGAAGACTTATAAAATTGCATCAGAATTAGGACTAAATTTGTCAGAAGCTTAGCAACAACAAGTTCTACGGCTGAATGAGCTAGATGAAATTCGCAAGAATGCACTGCAAAAAACCATTCTTGTACAACATCGGCGAGCAAAGTGGCAAGACAAATTTAACAAAAAGAATCAATTCAAAGATGACAATTGGACGTTGTTGTTTGATTCAAAGTTAGAAAACTTTAAAGGTAAGTTTACAACCCACTGGCTAGGCCCTTATGAAATTGATACAGTGTTTGACAATGGATCGGTGAGAATTAAAACCATCAATGGCTCAGGGATTATGTGTGTGTTCAATGGCCATAGACCAAGATTCTACATCAAGACATCATCCAGAGATGAATTTGTTTTCAGATTACTTCAGAAGTCTGAGATGGAAGTCCTGAGTAAAGAGGATAACTCTTTTCCTCCTCTTTCATCCTGCATCTTTGCTTTCTTAAGAATAAAAAATAAATAAATAAATAAAATATAAGAAAAATTATAAGGTTCATAATGTAAAAACCAATTTTCTGGTGCATCTGAACAAAAAAATAAATAAATAAAAGGAGGTAAAGAGAAAAATAAGGTTCAGAATGTGAAAACTAGTTATCTGGCGCATCTGAACGAGAACTTTGCTTGAAAACTAGGTAATTAGTTGGTAGAGTTTTGTTCTTTAGCATTTTACAGCATTTCCTACAAACAAAAAAATTCCAGAAATATTAGAGCAATTAGTATAGACAGCAACATCATTCCTTTGATTTAGCAATAGCAGTTTTGTTTCTTTTCCCCATGTAAGCAACACCACATGCTTCAAATCACTGCAACAAGATAACATTGTTAGTCCAGGGAATAAATAGAACTTCCTTCATTTAAAACCAAGGCATAAGAAATTTCCTGTAATCACTAAAAAAAATTGGTAATTGAAGAATTCCAGTAATTAAAGACAACTTCAAAATGCAGAATGACCAGCAGTTGACTAGGTTACAACAACCATTTCCAAAACCATATTATCCAAGAAGCAAGGTAATGAGTATGCAAGGTAATAGTTTTTTATGTTTATTTACTTGATTAAAATTAAGGGTTTATTTTCAATGACACGACTTATATTAATGTGCAAACTTGAATTACCTTACAATTATTACATCGAAACACTCTGATCATTCTTTGAACTAATGATTCCTTGAAGTTATATCATATTGTTATTCTATTTCATACAATCATTTTTGTCATAAACTGATCTAAGGGATCAAAATATGTTCAAAAATCAAAGTGCTCGGAATTGATCGAAAATGGACTCATGCATAGATCTCGTCATCACGATCCCAATGCAACTTGAATGGGATCAAATGGACATCATATGTGAGAGATATTGTGTTCTGTCCACTTTGCCAAACAGGCAAAAAAATGTTGATTGTACAGTCTGTACAATCTGACTGTGCAGACAGTACTGCTGATGTGGCAGGGGGATTGTACTGACATGTGGCAGGTGGTGATTTGGAATCTTATTTGGCATTGGTTGACATGGAACAATTGATGGTCGACACATGTCATTTGGTGGTTGAATGGGAAGGTGCCATGTGGCCTAGCCAGGGGCCACCATGTGGCCTAGTTAGGGGTCGCCATGTGGCCTAGCCAGGGGATGCCACATGGCACTTCGTCATTGGTTTTTTGGTTAAAATTTTATGGAGTCTACGGGGATTGAACCCGGGACCTCCACCATTGGCATAGTCTTCGCGTAAGCCGCGCCACCAACGCGCCTACACCATAGTTCTTAACCATATACCTTGGATATTTTATTTAAGTTTGATGTAATGTTTGGTCCGAGCAAAAAAAGGGTCGTGACTTAGCCTCAGCCCTTTTCACACCACTCTGTTACACTCCCACATGACCATTAGTGTGGTTACACTATACCATTTGACCAACAGCACTATCAAATGATCAAGCCACGAGCACGGGATCCAATGATCATTCCACGAGCACATGATCCAACGGTTATTCCACGAGCGCAGGAAAATAGGTCGGCATCAGGCCACATGGAGGCCATGTGACCAGGACCTCTAATGGTTAAGGCGCTTGGTGCGCTAACCGTTCGACATTATGCCAACATTTGCGGAACAGGCGTGCATGCTAGGTTTTGGCATGGGAAACGCTCGAGAGCCAGGTTAGTCACACACAGGTGCATTTTGGTGAGCAGAGATAGCAAGATATTGGGGAAAAACATCCAGCGTTGTATTTTTCTCATTTTTTGGCCAAACCAGGGGTAGGAAGAGCCCGGCTAGGGGTTTTTGGACATTCTTGAGCCATTGAAGCCATCTATTTTGCATTATGAGCATTGTAAAGCACAAATTTTGACACTTTGATCATTAATGAAAATGATCCATTGGAAGTTGTACTAGGAGATGTAGCTCAAGAGAGGGGTGAACTCCTTTATCATTTTGATGTGTTAATGTGCTTGTTATTTATGGTTGTTATGTTTGTTTATGTTTCTCATTTAAGTAAAAACGCATTAAGTTTTATGTGTTTGCAACTTGATCCTATTGCCCAAGAACATACAAATTACACTTTCAATTTTAAAGAAACACGAGCCTTTTCATTTTCAGATCAAGTTGGTATCAGAGCATAGGTTTTTGAAGGTTTGATTGTTTGCAAGTGTTTATTTTCTTATGCTTACAAGGTTGAAGCTCACAAGAGGAGAAGGTCAACTTGTGGAGCCAATTTCTCAACTTTCAAGAAGGAGAACTACACAATCACCTCAAGCTTTAAGGAGGCATTCACCAAGTATGGCTCATGAGGAGAGTCATGAAACTCTTACTTCAGAAGATGAAACTTTCAGAAAATCTTTTTATGATATGACATAAATGGTGAAAGTTTTATTTGAAGAAAGAAATGCAAGGTAGAAAGGTGAAAGATCAAATCCTCCAAAAGGTAATGAAGATAGTGGTGATAAAAATCCAAAAGGAAATGGAGGGAATGGTGATACTCCACCTCCTTCACCTCCATATTCCACTTATTCTACCATTTCACAACCACCTCCAAATTCTCCAAAATAACATGGTAAAATTCCTCCACAAACTCCTTTGCTTAAGCTTGATATTGAGTTTGAATTGCATATGTACAATGGAGAGGTAAATGCTGAGAAATTGGATAACTAGATTCGCCATATTGAAGTGTATTGTAGGATACAAAGAATCAAAGATGATGAAACTAAGATTCAGCTTGCTTCTCTTAGATTGGAAAGTGCAGCACTCATTTGGTGGGAAGCCAAAAATCAAGAGGACATGAAGAAACATGGTAAAGTTTTATCCTCTTGGAATGATTTTATTGTTGCACTTAAAAGACAATTTTATCCATTAGCATACATGCATAAAGATATTATGGATTGGAAAAAATTTAAGAAACTAAAGGGCAAAGTGTGTAGAGCTACACTCAAGAATTAAGAATAAGAGCTTTGATTTTGGGTATAGATTTATCTTCTCAAGAAACTTTACTCAAATACATTGAAGGATTCCATAGCTACTTGAGGCACACAATAATTATGTTTAACCCTACAAGCCTAGATGAAGTTTGTGTACAAGAAACTCATTTGGAAGAAAGAGGGAGGAATGAACCTCAGGAGGGCAGCAAGAAGCCATTTGTTCATGGAGACAAGGGAAAGAGGAAATTAAAGGGAAATGGAAGAAAGAATGCTTCAATCAGGAAAGAGGGAGAAAAACTCACATGTAAACATTGTTCAAAAGATGGCCATGATGAAGACCATTGTTGGAAACTTCATCCTAAAAAGAGACCCAAAAAGTTCAACAACAAAGGAAAACCAAAGATTGTTGCAACTACACAACATGACTTAGGTTATGATTCGGGAGATGAAACAAAAATTACAGCCATGGGTTTTCAAGGTAAGGATTCTATTGCAATTACTAGTTCGTCAAGTAGTAGTAGACTCAATGAAACTCAACTTGAAAAAGAAAGAATAGAGCCTTTCCACATAAGGGTTATTTCAAAGCATACCAAGATAGATACTCTTTTTGGTATTGGATCTCAAGAAAACCTCATATTTGAAGACATTGTTGAGAAATTGCATTTGGAAACTACTCCACATCCTCAACCATATCCTCTAGGATGGATATGTGACAATGCCAAATTGTATGTGACAAGAGGATGTAAACTTATATTTTCCATCACTGCAAACTTTATAGATGAGGTAGAGCTTGATGTTATTCCATTAGATATTTGTGGTATTGTGTTGGGAAGCCCATATTTATATGATAGGAGAGCCATCTTTCATCGCCATGAGAACAAATATCATTTGTTTAAAAATGGAGTTGAGTACATTGTTAGAGAACATACAAAGAAGTTGAATTTGTCAATTGTAAATGTTGGACAAATGAAGAGATTAGTCAATGCTAGTAAGAATTTTGTCCTCTTGATGATCAAACCCAAAGACAATGTTGAAAAAGAAGCTTTCCAAGGTTGTGATGAAAAGTTGAAATCTGATTTATATGAGGTTGTTAACCAATATGATGAGATGTTTCAGAAACCAAAAGGATTGCCTCCAAAAAGGGGTACCCAACAAGAGATACAATTGCAGCAAGATTGTCTTCTTCCAAACATTGGTATGTATAGGATGTCAGTCATGGAGAATGTTGAAATTAAAAAACAAATCCAAGATTTGCTTGACAAAGGAGTTATCATGCCAATCACATCGCCATGTGGATCACTAATTGTTTTAGTGCCAAAGAAATATGGTATATGGAGCATGTGTGTAGATTTCGGAGCCTTGAACAAGATTACGGTAAAGAATTGTTATCATCTTCCTAGAATTGATGATTTTCTTGATCAATTGAAAGATGCTAAGTATTTTACTAAGTTGGATTTGAGAAGTGGATATCATCAAATTAAGATTGATGAAGGAGACACATGGAAGACAACTTTCAAAACAAATCAAGGTTTGTTTGAATGGATGGTTATGCCATTTGGGCTTTGTAATGCTCTTGCTAAATTCATGAGAGTCATGAATGATGTTTTGAGGCTTTTTCTTGATGATTGTGTGATTTTCTACTTAGATGACATTTTGATATTTAGAAAATCTTGTGAAGAGCATGTTATGCATGTAAAGCAAGTTCTAGATGTCTTGAAGAAAGAAAAGTTGTTTTTAAAGATGTCTAAATGTGAGTTTGGAAAGACCTCACTTATTTACTTGGGACATATTGTTGGAGGAGGAGAACTGAAAACTGGTCTTTCCAAGGTCAAAGTCATTTTGGATTGGCCCAAGCCCAACAATGTGACAAAGGTAAGAAGATTTTTGGGAGCATCCCAATATTGGAGAAAGTTTATTGCTAACTTCTCTTCAATTGCAGCTCCATTACATGTAGTGACAAGCATCAAGCAAGTTTTCCAATGAGGAGGCAAGCAACAAAAATATTTTGATGCATTGAAGGAGAAGATTAGTTTAGCTCTAGTTCTTGCACTTCCTAATTTGAGACAGCCATTTGAGATACAAATAAATGCAAGTAATTATGCAATGGGAGCATTCTTGTTGCAACATGGTAAGCCCATTTGTTTTCATTCTGAAAATTTTAATGGTGTAGTGATTAATTATCCTACTTATGATAAGGAGTTGTATGCATTGGTGCAAAGTGTGAAAAAATGGAAACATTATTTGTTGGGAAAAGAAACTATCATTCACACAGATCACCAACCATTGCAATACTTACAATCACAAACAAAGCTACAACAAGCAAGGCACTTCAAATGGATGGGTATTCTACAATAATTCCACTTGGTTATAAGGTATAAGAAAGGCATTTATAACAAATTTGTTGATAAATTTCTAGGCCTATTATTAGTGCTTCAATTATTCTTAAGCATAATTCTACCATGCATGAGAGCTATGTTGAACAATATGCTTTAGATGTTGATTTTAAAGAGGTTTATGCAACTTTGTGTCATTCTAACCAAGTTGAGGAATTGGATTACCATGTGCACGATAAGTTTTTTTATCATCTTGGCAAGCTATGTATTCCACAAGGTGAAATATTCAACATCATAAGGGAAGAACAATATTCTCTTATTGCTGGCCACTTTGGTGTATGAAATACGGTGGCTAATTTGAAAAGGTATTGCTACTGACCTAAAATGAATGAAAGTGTTTCAAGATATGTAAGAGGATGTTCTTTATGTGCTACAAGTAAGCCTAGCAATAGAAAGTTGGGTTTGTATACTCCACTTCCAGTTTCTTCTCGTCCTTGGGAAATCATTTCCGTGGACTTTGTAGGAGGGATACCTATGTCAAAAAAAAGCATGATTATCTTTATGTTGTGGTTGACCATTTCAGCAAAATGTGTATTTTAATGCCTTGTAAGAAGCAGGTTACAACTAAACAAACGGCACAAATGTTCTTTCGGCATGCTTGGGTACATTTTGGGTTGCCCAAATCCATTATTTATGATCAATATTCTCGATTTATTGGGAACTTTTGGTCAAGCTTATGGGCACTCACGGACACCATGCTGAAAAAGAGCACATCATTTCATCCACAAACAGATGGTCAAAAAGAAGTGGTGAATAGAACAGTAGTACATCTTCTTTGTGGTTATTGCAGAAAAAATCCTAATCTTTGGGATGAGCACCTACACTAGATTCGGCACGCTTATAACCGGGCTAAGCACTCTTCGACTCAAACATCTCCATTTGAGGCATGTTTTGGTTATTTGACAAAATCTCCTTTAGATTGTATCTTTGGGAAGGATATTTCTATTGATGGTCATTATGACATTGATAGAGAAAAGAAGTCCATTGAATAGATATAGTTGGTGCATCAAATGGTACAAGAACAATTGGAAAAGAGCCAAGCCAAGTACAAGACAAGGCATGACAAGCATAGTGTTGATCACAGTTTCCAAGTTGGAGATGAAGTTTGGCTTTAAATTACCAATGAGAGGCTTAAAGGAGAAGGTAAAAAAATGAAACTGATTAGATATGGAGCTTTCAAGATTCTTGAAAAGATTGGTAATAATGCCTTTCATTTGGATTTGCCTCCTTTTATGCAAATGTATGCAGTTGTTAATGTTGAGAATTTGAGATTGTATGAGCCTCCTTTGATTGATGATCAACTAGAGCATGTTCATATTTATTCTATAGATGACCTCTTGCCAGAACATCTTTTAGAATTTCATGAGGATACAATCCTTGACAGGAGGATGAGAACTTCAAAACGAGGGAATGTGGACTACCTTCATGTTGGTATTAAAGGCATAAATCCAAGCAAAGATAAATGGATTGAGGTTGGAAAGGTGAGGGAACTGTACCCTCATCTTCAGATTGACTGAAAGTAGTCATTTGGAGGTCCAAAAGCTTCCCAATGGGGAGGAGTGATCTAGGGGATCAAAATATGCTCAAAAATCAAACTGCTCAGAATTGCTTGGAAATGGACTTGTGCTTATTTCTCGTCATCATGATCCCAACGCAACTTGAATGGGCTCAAACGTACATCGTATGCGAGATATATCGTGTTCTGTCAACTTTGACAAGCATGCAAAAAAATGTTGATTGTACAGTCTGTACAGTCTGACTGTGCAGACCATACTGCTGACATGGCAGGGGGACCGTACTGACACGTGGTAGGTGGTTATTTAGAAGCTTATGTGGTAGTGGTTTACGTGGACCAATTTATGGTCAACACATGTCATTTGGTGGTCGAATGGGAAGGTGCCACGTGGCCTAGCCAAGGGCCACCATGTGGCGCCCCTTCATTGGTTTGTTGGTTAAAATTTTATGGAGTTCACAGGGGTTGAACCCAGGACCTACACAATTGGCATAGTCTCCACGTAGAAAGGGCCACCAACCCACCTAAACCATAGTTCTTAACCATATACCTTGGATATTTTATTTAATTTGATGTAATGTTTGGTCCAGGTGGAAAAGTGTTGGGGTTTAGCCCCAGCCCTGGTCACACCACTATGTTACACTCCCACGTTACCATTAGCATGGATACACTATACCATCCTACCAACAACATTATCCAATGGTCAAGCCACGAGCGCAGGATCCAATGGTCAGTCCACAAGCACGGGAAAATAGGTATGTGCTAGGCCACATCGAGGTCATGCAACCAGAACCTCCGACAGTTAAGGCACTTGGTGCACTAACCATTCGACCTTATGCCAACATTTGTGGAACAGGTGTGTGTGCTGATGTTTTGGCACGGGAAACGCTCGGGAGCCGGGTTAGTCACACACAGGTACATTTTGGCAAGCAAAGACAACAAGCTATCGGGGAAAAACATCCAGAGTTGTATTTTTCTCAGTTTTTGGCCAAACCAGGTGCAAGAAGAGCCCTGCTAGGGGTTTTTGGACATTCTGGAGCCATTGAAGCCAACTATTTTGCATTTTGAGCATTATAAAGTATTGATTTTGACATTTTGAGCATTAACAAAAATTATCCATTGGAAGTTGGACCAAGAGATGTAGCCCAAGAGAGGGGTGAACTCCTTTATCATTTTGTTGTGTTAATGTGCTTGTTATTTGATGGTTGTTATGTTTGTTTATGATGTTCATGTTAAGTAAAAACTCATTAAGTTTTATGTGTTTGCAACTTGATCCTATTGCCCAAGCACATACAAATTACACTTGCAATTTTAAAGAGACACAAGCCTTTTCATTTTCAAATCATAAATGAAATGAAATCATTATGATTATATGACACATGTATGATTTCATATATTTGAAATGATTTCCCATTTTATCCACCTCCTCCGTCGTGAATCATGATCATCGTCATCAAACACGATTAGTCTATCCAATCAACGCTAAAACATACATGTCACTGTTGCAGAGGATAAAGCTTCATGTCAAATGAAATGATTTTTCCACAAGTTGTAACCCTGGAATGATGAAACTCTGACATTCAACCACCCCTTATGTGTTTGAATTAACCTATTAAAATAGTCATATGATTTATTCTATCATCCAGTATCTTCTCTGTCACTTTGAAATTGTCATCTATTGCTTATCTGTAACATTTTTATCCCTTCCTGGTAAAGAGTTAAACCTTTAACCTGGTGAATTCACCAGATAAGAGTGATAATGGAACCTCCTTTTGTGGTTATGGTTGAACTAGAGGGAACAACACTTCTTGATGAATTCCCGACTTGGAGATTAATTTTTCAGAAGGTAGGATTGTTGCAGTTCTTTGAACATATTCAAGGCCATAATGTAGCAGTCACAAAACCATTTGTAGATACTTTCAATGGGAAGACAACCACATTTGGAGACATGAAAATCTCTTTGACAGAGGAATTAATCTCGGAAATCACAAGGCTGGAAAGAATAGGGTAAAGTTGGTTTAAGAACCAAAGATTAAAAGGAAAGAGTTGGACAGTATTCTTATGCAAGTCACACCCAAACCCTGACTGGATGAAAGGTGTATCCAAAATTTTTCTTGACAACCCATGGTGGGATCTAGTATTCTTCATACAGAAATATCTGACATGTGAGGGCAGGTATAGTCTAATCTATCTCTATCATGTATGTTTGTTACTGCATCCAAAGGATAAAACAAAAATAATCAACATACATTTTTATATAATGAAGAGTCTCACGAAGATGGCAGTCGTTGTGCAGAAAAATCCCCCACATAAGGAAAGATGTTTTTATCACCATGCCCTAATTAAATTTTTATTGTGTTGGATAAATTGGGGAAGTTAAATCAAACATGGGATGAATTTATTTCAAGAAACTAATTTCAGGAGGCAGAGTTGTCAAAGGAAGATTCTGAAAATGAGGAACCAAATCTTGTAAACCCTAAGCCTATTATTACAGGAAAGAGAAATAAAGAAAAGCAGAAAAATGAGGGTTTAAAACCTAAAGTGCAAAGGAAACAGAAGATTATGGAAGAAGATTCTTAGAATTCTAAGGAATCTACATTTAGAGCAACCATGTCCAGTCAGAAAAAGAAGGAGACATAAATTTCTGAGAAAGTATCGACAAAGAAATTAAAAATGAAAGGCAAACAAAAGATTATAGAACTAGAATCTGATTCCACTCACAAAGAGACTCCACCCAAAATAGTTAAGAAGGTAAGGAGATCAACATTTAAACATATGTTGGCCGCAAAAGACTAGATGAGAAGTCAGATGGATTGTAAGGAACATGAAGAAAGTATGTCAAAGAAAACGGGGGAAGAACAGAAAGATCGTGAAGACCATGAAGAACAAGAAGATCATGAAGACCAAGAAGATAGTGAATACCAGGAAGACCAGGAGAATTCAGAATACCAAGATACTTTATCCAATTTGTTCAAAAGGCGTAGAACGAGGAGTTCAATAAAATCCAAGGAGGATGAACAGATGTTTGATATTTCCTATATTCTAGAACATTTACCTTTATCTGATGAAATGCCTGAGCAAAGTATTCCTGATATAAATGAAGAAGAAAAAATTCTTGGTACAGGGACTAGAGTTGATGAAATTAAAGCTAAATTGAGAAAAAATAATAAGAGGATAGCTAAATTGAAGCCAACCATATTGGAACTGGAATCTTTAGACAGAGTGGTCAAAGAAGGAAATGAGAAGATAAAATAACAGAATGTCTAGTTAAGAGGAAAATATGATGAACTCAAGAAGAAATACAAGACTCTTAAGAAGAACGCAAGGAAATTCTACGCCCAGAATTTCAAAACCGTCCAATAGAATAAAAGGTTGTGTGATAAGATAAAGAAGAACAACATCAGAAATAGGGGACCCTCAACAACAATTGTTTCAGAACCAAAGGATAGTTCAAGAGGAAGAAGTACATTTTTGAATTTTTGAATCAACAATTACCTAAAAAAAATATGCATGAGGACATGCCATATCTTCTATTTGGGGGAGATGTTGGGTGTTAGATTTGACTCCTTTTCCAACCCCATTTTCCTCCATTTTGACCCTAAAAACCACTATTTTTGCTTACTTTTACCCAATCGATGGCATAACGACTGTCAATAAGGTAATAAGTTGTTCATTAACATTAACTCTTGTTTTATTTTTGTAAATAACATTAAAAGTTATTTTCCTTTGAAAAATTACCTATAATCCATTTATTACAGGAATTTACTTTGTTTCATGAGATATTACAGGAATTACGAGTTGACATAGCTCCACATGCTCTAGGGGAGAATTTCCACTTAGAGATACTTCACCAATACAAGGAGATGGTGATTTATTTGTCTTCTCATCCCCAGGCCATTCAACATCTTAAAGTCAATGATGGTCAAAATCAACAGACATCTATTACAGGAAACACGCAGTTCACTCAAAGAATTGGGGATTTGATTCCATAAGTGTGGAATGTAGATAATCTCACTAGAAAATCAAGGACCCGATTCATAAGATCAAGGAACATCCATGTATAACGCTATAATGGATATCTTAGCCATATTTCTTGTAATCTGTTTTTTTTAAATAGAATGTATTTGATTTCCTTGTAGAGGATATAAAGAGAAGAAACATAGTATAGGGGTTAGGAGGAGAGTATGGTTATGAACCTGAACATAAATTGTAATTGTTGATATTTTTCTTATAGCCAATATAAGAAAGTTCTAAGTCATTTCATGTGTTGAAGTTCTTCTAAGTTATGATTTTAATCAACAACATATCTAGGAGGGGCCCCTAGTATGTGTTGTTTTAATGTTTAAGCAGCGTGTGTGTTGGAAGTACTTCCTATTAATTGCTTTCATATTTGTTATTTTCTTCATTCCTTATAATTTCCTATAGAAGAATAATTCTATATTGCAGACATTGTTGCTTCATGTATGGTGAGTAATTGTTTAGGATGATGATGTAAAGGAAACCAAGCATTGGAATGCTCTTCCATATACTGCACTA
>SNQJ01S0002547.1:341698-356070 GCA_010110895.2 Picea sitchensis | reverse complement strand
AAGAAAAACATAGGCCCAATAGACAATCAATGTAGTGTACCTCTCTCCATAGATAGTGCACAAGGAAAAAATTCCAAACCATGACCAAGATAAATTCCAAGCCTAAAACCGAAAATACAAGTTGTAGTAGCTACAACTGCAGCTACTCTCCAGACTTGCACAGTTACTAAATTTTTGTAGTGCACGCAGTTGAGGAAAAGATATGAAATGATATTACTCAAGCATTTTCATATTTTGCTTGGCTAAAGAAAAACAGATGGAAATCTCACCCTATGTTTATAGCCAACAAAAATAACATCCTAACTCACAAGTATTAATTACGAGTGCTTAGGCTAGTCTTTTATCAATAAAAAGCTTGCTGAAAATTTACTTTTTATGTAGTTTTATGAGCATATTAATTGCTGAAATAAATGTATAGATAGAATTAAAGTCACCAAGATGATAATCAAGATAGATGAGACATATATCAATCCTTTATTTCATTCCAATTCACCAAAGAGTCACTTTTTTTACAAAATCTCTTACAGAAATTTTGGACCAAAGTCAAACTTAGACATCCCCAATGGAACATACAAAAGGACCTCTGACAGAAAACCAAAACTGAACTCTAAAAGTTGGATCATCTTGCCACAGATTGTTGCCTACTCGACTCTACACAATAGCCTTTTTCAGTCATGAAAACTAATTCACAAATAGCCAAGTCTACACAGACTATCAAAGATAGATCAACACCTCTGAAAAACAAGTGTCTGAATGATATAATTCATCCCTGAATATTGTTGTCTACAATAAGACCCTGCTATCATAAAAGAGAATAAGCCTTGTGATGAATAAATGAATGAATGAAAACTGAAGTATCTCAACATAAACTCAAAGAGAAAACCTTAGTATGCTTCTGCTTCTATCCTCCTCTTGTTCCTCCTTTTCCTTTTTCCTTTAAGCAAATCAGAATTGGTTCAGGTAGTTGAACCACCTCATTTGTTAAGTTAACTAAAGATTCAACCAACTTTTTAGTTAAGGGGGAAAAGTAATAATCATAATAAGGGTTATAAATAAATAATAAATAGTAGGTGGGACCCCTTGTGACTCCCTTTAGCTCATAACAATCATAACATAACTAGTTAGTTAAGCAAAACACACCTCCTTGTGGATCCCATCAATATATTCACATTTGACAATTTATCTCATGATATTTGAAATTATTTTCAAAAAAAAAGTATTACTCATATATCCAAAAATAAACATGTTGTATAAAAATTCCTGAAATCAATTGTAATCAACAATAGATAAAATAAAAACTCAAAAGCCATATTTCCCACTCTCAGATGCAATTTTTTCTTAATTGTTGTTGTCACCCTTCGATTTTCCTGAATTTTCCTTTAGCTGCGCTGAGCCTTTAGGTATAATCTCGTTGATCATGTGGGAACAATCATCCTTCAAATGCATCCATGAAGACACAGATTTTTCAGAACCATTGGAGAGTGAGGAAGGGGCAGCAGTGGATTTTCCTTTGTCAAGGGCATGGTGGGCCTCAGTTTTAAACCTTTTGCTAGCATGAGAGGACTGCACTGGTGAGTGTGGGGATGCTTGGACAATGGGGTTAGTAGGTGGAGGAGTAGGTAGGGATAAATTAGGCCAGCCACGATGTTGGGAGACTGTCGGGTGGGCAATCTCTTGCCATCCATCTTTTCAGGAACCTCGGTTTGCAATGAGATGTGAGGAGGCACAGGGATACTAGGGGCTTGCAAAACTTAGAAAGGAGGTCTTTCAAGCCTGGGTTGGACCACTCCTTGCCCAATCCAATTGAAAATTTTGGTCTGAAACAACTGACCAAGCTCTTGTGATTCAGCATCAAAATGTATGGAGAACCTTGGCATTCTTGGGCCTCTTTTCCAATTACCTCTCCCTTTGTTTCCTCGGCCATTTCTACCTCGACTAAAAAAAATCATTCCTGCATGCATGATTGATTAGCAAATAGTCTTTTAAATAACCATCCATGACAACTCTTAAAAATATGAAATAGACTTGGCTCAGCAATACATTAGACTCATTCAATCCAATCCATACAAATTGTTTTATTGTTTATCAATGAGCAAGCGGTGGGTAAAGGGTCTTGGGATATGTGAGGGGTTTGTATTGAGCGAAAAATGATACAATGAGGGAGAAAAAAGTGGTTACTACTCAAGGACAACAACAATCAACTACAAACCAAAGAAAACATCATTGTTATTCAACCAACACATTACTACTACCAACTGCTTCAACACATAATTTTTCTTGACTGTAATCAATTTTAGAACAGGAAGTGAAAAATGAATGTGGGAAGGCGATGGGGTTGTAATTAGCGAAAAGAGAAATAATGGTGGGGAATGAGACTGGGTACTGTTCATAAAATTAATCAAGTAATCCATATAATCATTTTGTTAAAAGGAGATACACCAACCAAATGATCATTGTGCCCCAATAACAATCACTTTGTATTAAGCAGTTCATTGTTCATAATCAAATATCTAACACAGTTCCTTCAGCAAGACAATATGCATTCCACAACAATCAGTAAGGGAGTTATGTTCCTTTTATTTATCCAATTAACATCTTATAACAATTCTCAAATGTATAATAGTAGCCATTTCCACTCTATTAATCATCAAAATCAACCACTGCCCACATATTACTTCAATCATCAAATACACTCAAAATTTGTGTTTCAAAATTTTCAATGAAGTTATAGTGTCACTGCAATCAAGCATATCATTTAAAATGTATGATATCCGTTAAACATAAATAGTAGATGGCCAACCCAACCCTCCAGACTTAAATTGTAAAACCCCTACTCATCATTTAAATAGACAGACAACAACCACAATTCCAACTCATGCTATGTTATAGAAAACCCAAAATAATTCAATCAACACAAGTGTAATTCTGTGACTGTACAAGATCAATTCAACTTGACTTTAAATAATAAAAATGTTGGGATATCCATCCAACACAACGAGGCAACAACAACATGCTTGACTTCATAAAACAAATAATTGAATTTCAACAAGGCCATGTTTAAAACTCTGCGACTATCTCTGAGTGTGCAACCCAAAATATCCATATCATACACAGTGGGAAACCACCCAAAACACCATGATGTAACATTCCAATTTTACAATTCTAAACACACAATCATAGTATTAACTCAACCCATCATACCGAGCTATCAATCTAATATAGTATTGCTTCAAATTAATCAAACTGCAATCAACCATGCCATCTAAAATTTGGGCTCATTCCTAATGACGCAATTGAATAACCATAATGCATATAGTGGATGGATTTTCTATAGTCATCATGGTTGCAATAACCATTTGGCACAAAAAAAACTCATACTTACAGTAACCATTTATTCATGGTGTAGGAGCACCACACATACAAATGCATTATGCGTGAACAACATCAAACAATTGTAATGAAAATTGATCTAACAACCAAATAATCTTTAGTGCAAAAAGACAGTGATTGTGTATCAACCAATCAACCAATTAAATGTTGAGAATTTACTTGGACTGTCATAACAATCAACAAACGACCTAACATGTTGTGGTAGCCACACATACCCATGCATCGACATGAAGCGAGGCAGCGACTTTTTAAATTAAAACAATACTGGGTTATCAAACACAAGGAGAGAGACTTTTTATTTTGAACTGTCAAATTAACAATGCAAGGTTTATCCATTTTAATAACACAGTCAGTGCCTAAATACCAAAACCAACACGATTTTCACATAACTAATTTGGCAAGTATGTACTCAATTCGGTCGACAATACATACCAATCAACAATATCCAATAGTAAACCTGACAGGCCCCGAAGATCTTCTTTATCAACCCTTAGAATGGAGGAGTTAAGGGTTCGCTCTATGGCCAACACACGAAGACCATGGTCGAATCTTCTCTATGGTGAAATCCTCTAAGACCAACGATGTAAACACAAAGAACACCACAACTTACTCCGTGGACAGGGTGACGAAAACCTGTGACAGGACATGCTATTACAGAGGAGTGAGGCTCCAATTCAGCTTGGTAATGAAACTTAACACACTCAGGGTATAACCCTCATGTCTCTCCAGTCAAATAACCACAACGCTGAGGTGGAAATAGGGACGAGAAAGAGAAATATAACCCACTTCGTGACCATTAAAAGTGACAACAACCAAATTCCCAAGTGAACAAAACGCAATGACGTAGAGTGCTTCCAACCATTAAACCCCATAAAATCCAAAGACTAGATAAAACGATACGAAAGCGTGAGGATAGCCAGCCACCCAAATCTAAACAAAACCCTCCAACCAAACCATCAAGGAAGATAGAGATCCCTTATGGTTGTTAATACTTAGGATGACCAATAATGTTGTGACTCCAAACATTGGTGCAGAGAAAACAATCAACGCTTCATTTCAAAATCACGAGTTTACGCAGTTGAAATACTTAAGGAAAGCACAAACCAATAAACCTGAGTGAGTATCCATTTCATAACCATAGCAGACTCATGGATAGGAAAAAAAATACATACATGTGATAAAACACCTTAAAACTCAAGTTGGCCGAGTGGTTCCTTTGTGCTAAGAAATCAAAGCATAACCACAACAACAAGGTCAAACAATATCCCAACTAGGGTGGTGGACAACGGAAGGAGTAAGGGTGATGTGCAGTAAATGCACATTGCCTCCACCCACAGTCAATTAATTCATTGGTACACACCAGTCATTAACCATCAACCATTCAATTAAACCATGCGTTGGAATTTGCATCTATTACTTGTTAAATGTGCCACCCACATCATACCTTCCATTTACAAATTGACCATATTACATATCAACTACATAATCCAATAAACCGTGTATCGAATCATCACCAATAGCGTGATCCACATCAACTTATTCCATAACATAATCACCATGCATATCAACTATATAACTCAGAAAAAACCGCATAGTTATTAAATTAATAGCTATGATAACAACAACTCATTAAAAATCGATGCATGTAGTATAGTATATAACAAGGTTTTAGTTTCTTCCTTTTTCTTTTATATTTCCTTTTCCCTTTTTCAAATTGTTTGTGTATGTTATTTCTAACATGTTTATTGTGCAGGTCTCCTAGTAATAGATCCAACAACAGATAGCATTGATAACTAGGATAACATAGGTCGTTGTGAAATAAAACTTGAACCTAGAGAAGAATAAAAAACACAGAACATGCCTTATCCATTGTCAATAAAATAGATTATATCACCATGTAAGCAGTTTTGAACTGTAGCACAACATCAAATAATCACCGGACCTGATCTCCAATCTACAAGGGGGTCCCACCTACTAGTATTATTAGCTTTTATAATAATAGGCTTTAGCAACACTTTGCGGGCAAAACTTCATTGTGATTTTAATCATCAACAAATTGGCGACTCCACAGGGAAATTTGTTTTCAACAGATTTAGAACTCAGAACTCTTGGTTTTGCAAACCAAGAATAGCAGGCCAAGAAGATATAACTAGGAAGATTATGCAATAGGGAGAAGTGAGCGGATTTAATGAAAAGATGACAGGGAATCTGGGAATAATTCATGAAAAATGTTAAGTAAGAGGGGTTTTTACCATTGTATGCATAATCATTCGACCGGGATCTGCTCTTACTTTAGGGATTTTTTTTTTTTTACTTTCTCTTAAAATCTCAATGGATGAAGAAATGGCAAGAAGAAGCGAGAGATAACCAATTCTTTACAATATAGCAGTGGAAATATATAACAATTTCAAGGGTCCTTCAGAGGAGACATCATAACAGCTGTGTAAGCTTGATTTTTATTGACTAACAATTCTTTGTAGGAGTGTCACTGAAGTGGCAAGAAAATATTTCAAACAGAAAGCAGAAATCAAACTAATGTAAGGAAGAAAAGAAAATAGCGCAGAAATGAAAGCAGAGTTAAGTTACTAATATACAGAAAATCCAATCATTGTTATAACTTTTCATGCTGGTCCCTCGCAATATTTCAAGCAAGGATTTTTAGGACTTTAGGAAAAAAAATTCTTATGTAAATCCTTCAAAATGTAAGAGTTAGTGTCCAAGACAAAAGCAATTTGGAAAGGACCCAACACTTGGAATTCTAATGTAATTTTCAGCCCCTTGATGCACACGATTAAATCATCAAGATATATATGGAGGTTAACCAATTCATCGAAATTTGTGTGTATAGGCCTTATAAAAGGGGTACTTGCATCAAGTAAGCCATACAACAGACATTTGTAAGACATAGTATCGCAATTAGTAATAAAAGTGGTTTTGTGAACATTTTCCCCTTCTACCTTAATTTTTTTGTAACACATAATTTTTTCAAGTAAGGGATTCAACTGTAACTCTACAACCTACTGTGGAATTATTCTTGTATTGAGCGGGATTGAAAAAATAATCCTAGACCTCAAGAAATTTCCCAACTCCCCTTGACAAGTTTCTTTCAGTGCAGAGTTAATAAGTCCTTGTTCTTGCCTAGCTGGTTTCATAGTATGTTGAATAAGACCGGGATCAAAACCATGAATATCCTCATAAGACCAAGAAAAAACATTTTGAAATCCACCGAGTAGCTCGGTAGACCTCATCTCTTCTTTATCAAAACATTGGACATTTATTTTAACATTATTTGAATATTTAGGTGTCCTAATGTTCATAGAGATGGTTTCAACCACCTTCTTTCATAACTCCTCTTCTTTATGTTTTTGTTTATTGCCTACATCATTCGATGAAAATGAACTCTCAAGAGGAGTCAAGCCCTCAGGAGTTTTATTGTTTTCTATTGATATAATATCCTCTGGCTTAAAAGGTTCATCTTGAATGAAAGCACAATTGCTCTCATTGTTAGGGAGGGCCTACCAATATTCTACATTGTTAGGGATATATGGACAATATAGAGATTGAAAAGAATAGTCGGGACTATGAGGTAAAAGTTGTTGATTAGGAGAAGTTGCAAAGATAGCTAACCAACCAGCTATTCAATTCAACTCCCTCTTAACACGAGTGATGTTGAAGGATAAAAGGTTCGAGATAAGCGCCCAAACAGTTTGGGAGTGTCATTCCATCATATTGTTTCTAGGAGCGCAATTTTTCGTATCGAGTTCACAAAAAGCTCAGAATATCCGAAAACTAAAAGGTGACCACAACCAATATTAAGATCGTTTTCAATGCCTAATAATAAAACTTCGAACTTAGTGACATTGTTTGTACAAGAAAACTCTAACGTGTAAGACATATTATGAATTCTTCCTGCAGGGGAAACGAAGATAATACCAGCCCCATTTCCTTCATTAAATCATGAACCATCAAAGTGCATATGCCACATATCATCTTCTAAATCAATTATTTCCAAAGGAATATTATCCTCTTCAGAAAATATGGAGTACACTCCTAAGTCCTCTTCGATATAGTTTACACTAGATTGTGGAACACTCTCTATGTAGGGTGAAATTATTCCCTCTCTAAGGACTATAATGTTCTTACCATTCCGAGAAATAGATAAATGTGTCATGTTGAGTGAGAGGTATCCACCTGTTGAGGCTTTCCAATCCCTTCCCAAGATAATTGAGTAATTGCTTACAAGCATATCAATTACCTAAATGTTGAGGGTTGTCCTTATCTCAGGATTAGCGCATAAAAACAAGGTTACGTCCTTAATCTCACCTATAGTTGTTTGTTGTAAACTATTATAGGAGAGCATGCTTCTGGCGTTTTCATTTGTACAAGACAAGACTAGCTCTTCCATAATGATCTTCGACATCACACTTGGGCCTGAACCATCGTCAATGAGGCAACAATGGGCAATCTTATCCATAATATTTACAGAAATATAAAAAGGGGGATTTTTTACAGGGTATCTAAAGTTATGTACACCTACTTTATTTACAGAAGAATCCTCTTCGTTTACCTCTTCGAAAATATTGGCTACAATGGAAGCTTTTCCTTCAGTGAATTGTTTCAGATGCATCTGTTGTTTAGGGACCAAAAATATGTCTTGAAGGGTTCCATATGCTTTGATGTTGGCCAACTGATTCAAGATATTGTATTTGGAAGAGGGGAGAGGAAGAGTGATCCCTTGACTCTCATGAACCTAGGAACCTGGAGAGTAGCAGCGGTTGAGGATGAGCTCGGGCCAAAAGAACTGCAGGGAGGATCAAATTTTCCCTTGGGAGCATGGACTTTGTTCCTCATATTGATGACCATGACATCCTCTAGCTCTGCAAAATCTAGGACAACGATAGTATCTTTTGGTCTTTTACCAAATATCTTATCTCTGGCACACTTCTTTACCTCACATGTTCTTTATTCATGGTGTTCCTTGCAAAATTTACTCCAACTCCGAGGCAAGATAGCCTTAGGCTGAAAAATTGTTTTCAACCGGTTTTATAAAGGGGGGTGTAGAAGAGAATGAAGCTCCAGGGGTAATACGGGAGACAATACCCTTCCGCTCAAATGTTATCATATAGTTGTTCATATATTGTACTAGTTGTAGGAGAGCAGACATGCCTGTCTGTCTAACCAATTCTCTCTAGGGAAGACCAATTCTTTCAAGTTGTTCTTCATACTCTGAACAAGTATGCAAAGAGGAGTCGAGATTATCAATGGATTTTTCCTCAAGCCTGTGACAGTAGGGGAAGGCAATGAATTGTAGTAATGCATGAAAGTGGTTTGGTTCTGAGGGCAGATGAGTTCGTGGATTTGATTGTATAACTTGGTGAAATGAAAGTTGAAGGACTTGATGGTCTCACCATCCTTATAGGTAATGTTATTATACTCCATTAACTTCTCGGTTGGGCTTTTAGATTGCCCATAACTGGATCGGAACCAATATATTAACTCCTCCCAAGTAGAAAAAATCTTAGGAGGAAGGTCAAAGAAGTCGGTTGCAGCCTTTCCTTCCAAGCAATTGACGAATAAGTGCATGCAAGTATCATTGTCGTTGGCCCCTACGTTATGACAAGAACTAGAAAATGCCACCAGGTGTTCATTTGTACTAACAGTGTTATTTCCTGAAAACCTAGGAAGTTTCTCTTTAAACGTCAGAATTGGACGAGTAGCAGGTGCTAGGTTAAGAGGAGAGGACACATGCCACGGTGTGGTTGTGGTGTCTTCTTCGAAATGAAAAAGTCCATACTTTTTAATGACTTTGGTGGGGTTTGTGGTAGATTGGAAAGGGATATCATGTCTATATAATCTACCAATCACTGATGACGATGAATATTGGGAATATGGAGCACTTCCAGTGCCACCAGAGACACCACTAGATGATATCCTGTGCATGATAGATGAGGGAAAGAAAGACGAGTTGGATGAATTAGATAAAGTTATCCTGAGAGGACTTTGTTGGGAAGATAGCACAACGTTCCTTCTTCATATTTCAGCGATAGGATTGATTTAAGGTGACATTCCTCTTCTTCTTCTAGAAGCACGAGAATCTAAGGACATGAAATAAAATCCAAAACTTGAAGAAACAAAAAGGGTCACTGCCAATTTCTAGGTTGTCTACGTCTAGCTTCCAATTGTTCTTGAGCACTAATATCTCGTTCAATTGCTTCCCAAGAATGGTTAATCTCATCACGGGTGTTGGCAGTGTCAAAGATGGTATTAAACAGATTCAAAGCAATGCCGGTCTGATCTTGAAGATCGGGCTCAATATTGGGTTGCCTTGCAACAGGAACAATCATTAATAATAAAACAGTCAAAGAATCAATATAAAAAGAAGAAAGATGTATCGATGAAAATCGAGTATAAAAATTAACTAGAGAGATATTGAAGATCTCCCCAGTATGGTCGCCAAATAAATGTTGAGGAAAAGATATGAAATGATCTTACTCAATCATTTTCATATTTTTCTTGGCTAAAGAAAAATAAATAGGAATCTCACCCTATGTTTATAGCCAACAAAAATAACATCCTAACTCACAAGTATTAATTACGAGTGCTTAAGCTAGTCTTTTATCAATAAAACGCTTGCTATAAATTTACTTTTTATGCAGTTTTCTGAGCATATTAATTTCTGAAATAAATGTAATGATAGAAGTAAAGTCACCAAGATGATAATCAAGATAGATGAGACATAAAGAAATTCTTCATTTCATTCCAATTCACCAAAGATTCATTTTCTTTACAAAATCTCATACAAAAATTTTGGACCAAAGTCAAACTTAGACATCCCCGATGGAACATACAAAAGGACCTCTGACAGAAAACGAAAATTGAACTCTAAAAGTTGGATCAGCTTGCCAAATATTGTTTCCCACTCGACTCTACACAATAGCCTTTGTCAATCATGAAAACTAATTCACAAATAGACAATTCTACATAGACTATCAAAGATAGATCAACAACTATAAAATAAAGTGTCTGAATGATGTAATTCAACCCTGAATATTGTTGTCTACAATAAGACCCTTCTATCATAAAAGAGAATTAGGCTTGTGATGAATAAATGAATGAATGAAAACTGAACTATCTCAACATAAACTCAAAGAGAAAACCTTAGTATGCTTTTGCTTCTATCCTCCTCTTGTTCCTCCCTTTCCTTTTTCCTTTAAGTAAATCATAATTGGTTAAGGTAGTTGAACAACCTCATTAGTTAAGTTAACTAAAGATTCAACCAACTTTTTAGTTAAGGGGGGAAAGTAATAATCATAATAAGGGTTATAAACAAATAATAACTATTAGGTGGGATCCCTTGTGACTCCCTTTAGCTCATACCAATCATAACATAACTAGTTAGTTAAGTAAAACACACCTTCTTGTGGCACCCATCATTATATTCACATTTGAAAATTTAGCTCATGATATTTGAAATTATTTTCAAAAAAAACGTATTACTCATATATCCAAAAATAAACATGTTGTCCAGAAATTCCCGAAGTCAACTGTGATCAACAATAGATAAAATAAAAAATCAAAAGATATATTTCCCACTCTGAGATGCAATATTTCTTTGATTTTTGTTGTCACCCTTTGATTTTCTTGAATTTTCCTTTGGTTGCGCTAAGCCTTTAGGCGTAATCTCGTTGATCACATGGGAACAATCATCCCTCAAATGCATTTGGGAAGACACGGATTTGTCAGAACCATTTGAGGGTGAGGAAGGGGCAGTAGTGGCTTTTCCTTTGTCAAGGGCATGGTGGGCCTTGGTTTTCAACCTTTTGCTAGCGCACTGGTGAGTGGGGGGGAATTTGGACAATGGGGTTAATAGGCAGAGGAGCAGGTAGTGATAAATTTGGCTAGCTACGATGTTGGGAGACTACCAGGTGGACAATCTCTTTGCATCTATAATTTTTAGGAACCTCAGATTGCAATGAGACGTGAGGACGCACAAGGATACCAGGGGCTTGTGGAACTTGGAAAGTTTTCCTTTCAGGCGTAGGTTGGACAACTCCTTTCCCAATTCAATTGAAAAATCTGTCCTAAAACAACTGGCCAAGCTCTTATGAGTCACCATCAAAATGTATGGAGAACCTTGGCCTTCTTAGGCCTCTGTTCCAATTACCTCTCCCTCTATTTCCTCGGCCATGGCTACCTCGGCTAAAAAAACACAGTCCTGCATGCATGATTGATTAGTAAATAGTCTTTTAAATAATCATACATGAAAACTCTTAAAAATATGAAATATATTTGGCTTAGCAATGTATTAGACTCATGCAATCCAATCCATACAAATTGTTTTATTGTTTATCAATGAGGAAGGGGTGAATAAAGGGTCATGGGATATGTGAGGGGTTTGTATTGAGCGAAACGTGATTTGATGAGGGGGGAAAATGTGGTTACTACTCAAGGACAACAACAATCAACTCCAAACCAAAGAAAATATCATTTTTATTCAACCAACATATTACTACTGCCAACTGCTTCAACACTTAATTTTTCTTGACTATAATCAATTTTAGAACAGGGAGTGAAAAATGAATGTGGGAAGGCGATGGGGTTGTAATTAGTGAAAAGAGAAATAATGGTGGGGAATGAGAGAGGGTATTGTTCTCAAAATTAATCAAGTAATCCATATAATCATTATGTTGAAATGAGATACACCAACCAAATGATCATTGTCCCCTGATAAAAATCACTATGTATTAACCAGTTCATTGTTCATAGTCAAATATCTAACACAGTGCCATCAACAAGACAATATGCATTCCATGACAATCTGTAAGGGAGTTCTCTTCCCCTTATTTATCCAATTAAGATCTTATAACAATTCTCAAATGTATAATAGTAACCATTTCCACTCTGTTAATCATCAAAATCAACCACTGCCCACACATTACTTCAATCAACAAATACACTCAAAAGTCATGTTTCAAAATTTTCAATGAAGTTATACTGTCACTACAATTGGGCATGTCATTTAAAATGTATGATATTTGTTAAACATACATAGTGGACAACCAACCCAACCCTCCAGACTTAAATTGTAAAACCTTGACTCATCATTTAAGCAAACATACAACAACCACCATTCCAACTCATGTTATGTTGTAGAAAACCCAAAATAATTCAATCAACGCAAGTGTAATTATGTGACTGTACAATCTCAATTCAACGCAACTTTAAATAATCAAAATGTTTGGATATCCATCCAACACATCAAGGAAGCAACAACATGCCTGACTTCATAAAACAAATAATCAAATTGCAACAAGGCCATGTTTAAAACTCTGTGACTATATCTGAGTGTGAAACCCAAAATATCCATATCCTACACAGTGGGAAACCACCCAAAAAACCATGATGCAACATTCCCATTTTACAATTCTAAACACAGTCACATTATTTACTCAACCCATCATGCCGAACTTTCAATCTAATACGGTATTTCTTCAAATTAATCAAACTGCAATCAACCATGTTGTGTAAGACTCGGGCTCATCCTTAATGATGCAATCGAATAACCATAACGCATATAGTGGATGGATTTTCTATATTCATCCCGATTGAAATAACCATTTGGCCCAAAAAAAAACTGATAGTTGTACAATAACCATTTATTCGTGGCATGGGAACACCACACATACAAATGCATTATGTGCGAACATCATTAAATAATTGTAAACAATGTCGAGCTAACATACAAATAATATTTAGTGCAAAAAGACGGTGATTGTGTATCAACCAATCAACCAATTCAATGTTGAGCCTATACTTGGATTGTCCAAACAATCAACAACCTACCTAACATGTTGTGGTAGCCACACATACCCATGCATCGACATGAACCAAGGTTGTGACTTTCTCAATTAAAACAATACTGGGTTATCCAACACAAGGAGAGCAACTATGTATTTTGGACTGTCCAATTAAAAATGCATGGTTTATCCATTGTAATATCACAGGCAGTGACTAGATACCAAAACCACAATGATTGTCACATAACCAATTTGGCAAGTCTGTACTCAATTTGGTCGACAATACATACCAATCAACAATAACCAATAGTAAACCCGACAATCCTCGACGGTCTTCTCTATCAACCCTCAGACTAGAGGAGTTAAGGGTTTTTTCTTTGGCCAACACAGGGAGACCAGAGCCAACTCTTCTCTATGGTGAAAACCTCTAATACCAATGGTGTATACACAGAGAACACCACAACTTACTTTGTGGAAAAGGTGACGAAAACCTGTGACAAGAGAGGATATAATAGAGGATTAAGGCTCCAATTCGGCCTGGTAATGAAACTTAACACACTCAGGGTATAACCCTCATGGCTCTCCAGTCAAACAACCACAATGTTGAGGTGCAAACAGGGTCGAGAAAGAGAAATATAACCCACTACGCAACCATTAAAAGTGACAACAACCCAATTCCCAAGTGAACAAAATGCAGTGATGCAGAGTGCTTCCAACCATTAAACCCCATAAAATCCAAAGACTAGATAAAATGATATGCAAGCGTGAGGACAACCAGCCACCCAAAACTAAAGAAAACCCTCCAACCAAAACATCAAGGAAGACAAAGAGCCCTTATGACTGTTAATACTTAGGATGACCAATAACATTGTGACTCCAAACATTAGTGGAGAGAAAACCATCAACGCTCCATTTCAAAATCACAATTTTACACATTTAAAATACTTAAGGAAAGAAAAAACCAATACACCTGAGCCAGTATCCATTTCATAACCAAAGTAGACTCATGGATGGGAAAAAAGACATACCTATGATAAAACACCTTAAAACTCGAGTTGGCCGAGTTGTTCCTCTGTGCTAAGAAATCAGAGTATAACCACAACAACAAGGTTGAACAATATCTCGACTAGGGTGGCGGCCAACGGAAGGAGTAAGGGTGGCATGCAATAAATGCATGTTGCCTCC
>SNQJ01S0002547.1:323605-335858 GCA_010110895.2 Picea sitchensis | reverse complement strand
TGAAGGACCACTACAGATTGGTATTAGAGCCAAGGTTTCGACGTTGAGCCTAGATGGGACAATTGAATGGTCTTTGGACCGAGGGTTTGAGGAGAAATTGTGTCTGGAGGACCAATTTCAGACCTTTGAATGCTCCTCAGTGTCAAGGAGTTACTTGACTATGTTACCAAGCTCAGGAGGTGTAGCGGAGTTATGAAACCACATCCAGGATGGCATCTAGCCACAAGGAGAGAGGACTCCACACCAGAAGTGTTGGAGCCTTAGGATTTGTTCGGGAGGGAAGGCGAACCCTCGTGACCATCAGACCTGGAAAACGTGCGCAGGGTTTAAAAACCCTTTGGAGTTGCACAGGAACGGGAAAATCGCGATACACAAAATTCTGAAATGATCTACACCGTAGATCGTAAGTGACTATCAAATCAAGTGGAAGAATAGACCATAATTACATAATTTCGGCAAACGAAAGTTCGAGATGTGGGGATGCACGAACTCGCGATGCTGAAAACCCCAAAATGTCGAAAAGATCTGCACCGTAGATCTAAGATAAGTCTAACCGTTGGATTGCCTTGGAGTCGGCGTGGACACATGGGTGTGCACCATGTGGCAGTGAGTCGAGAAGACAAGCGAGAATGGTGGGACCCGATGACGTCACTAAAGGTGACGTGGAACCTCCTGAACGTACCACGTGCCACCAGGGTTGGCAACAACTATACTATGGGCCCAGGGAAAGAGAGGTTGGAAGTTCACAAGTCGGGAGTTGAAGAGGGAAGTGAGGGAGAGAACCTTCGGGGACCAAAAACCCCGAAACCCGAAACCCCGAAGTTCTGAAATCCCAAAATTTTCGAAGACATAAGAACTGTCGAGGATTTAAATGTTGGATCCTCATGGACAAAAAACCCGAAAACCGAAGTCTTGAAAATTTGCAGAGCCAAACAGGGCTCAGAAAACTTAGTGAATTCAAAACGTTTTCTCACTCACGTTGGTTTATGAATATTGTGATTTTGTTAAGGGTTTAAGGCCTGACAAACCTCGGTTGACTGCACATCATGTGTGCAAAGTTCAACGAGTGTCAGGACAGCTGAAAACCGACGCCGAGTATGCAATTGGAAGAGGTGAAGATTGCCTCTGAAATAGAGGACGAAAGGGTAGGAAGGAATATCAACCTGGGAGTCAAAGGATCGAAATCCAATGGGCATGGAAGAGAATTGGATAAGGAAGGGCATATAATGAAACTCATTGAAAGATTGTAGAAAGATGCCTAGGCTCGCCGAGATGATAGCCGAAAGCTCATGAGGGTCAGGGATCAGCAGGGTGAATTCAACCTAAAAATGTTGAAGAGCCTGGAAAGAATAGTAAGGAAATTGGAGAAGGGGAGTGAGTCAAGAAATACAGAGAGTCGCAGGACCCCTAAGAAGAAAATAATATCAAAAAGTGTCAGAACCCCTGAGAGGAGAAGAAGATCGAGGAGTGGTAGCAGACATCATCGTCGCTCCCAAAAGAATTTCGGTAAGGAAGCACACAGTAGTTCAAGCCCGTCGCCTACCAGAAAACACCGAAGATCTGGAGTGGATGAATTGAAGGGAGAGATGAACAAGATCAAGCCTCCAATGTTCAATGGAGAACATAAGAAGGAGGAAGATGTCGAAACCTGGTTGCTTGGCATGAGGAAATATTTCCAACGGTAGAATTATTCCGCTCATGCAGAAGGAATAATTGCAATGTATCAATTGAAAGGAAAAGCATCCATGTGGTGGGATCAGTTTGTACAGGTGCAGCATATCAGAGAGAAAGATGTCACTTGGAAGGAGTTCAAGGGGATTTCAAGAAGAAATACCTGACTAAAAGATACTTTGACAGAAAGATGAAGGAGTTTTTCAAACTCAAAATAGGTAGCGTGACCATTGATGAATACGAACGAAGGTTTTGGGAACTACTAAAGTATGTTCCATTCATCAAAGATGAGGCTGTCAAGATTCAGAGATATCTGAGTGGAATGTGACCTTCCATTAGTGACAATATCTAGTATGATGATCCCAAGACTATGGAAGAAACAATAAGAAGGGAAAAATGCTTGTATGAACAACAAAGAGAAAGACCTACTTTTCGGAAGGCTTGGGATGATCACAAGAAGTTCAGGAAAGAGAAGAGGTTGAAGGGAAACAGGCTTCGCTTTTTCAGAAATAGTCCTTAGGGACAACCATCCTTTAGGGAGCCCAGGAAGGCTGAAGTGGATGAAAAAATGCTCAGAATGCCACCTATGGAGTGTTGGGGCTATAAAGGAAACCATAGGTACCAAGACTTCCCCCACAAAAAAGATAAAGCAAGAACCATCCACAATGTTTAGCAAGCTGAAACAGTGGAGGATATGGGTAGCATAATGCCAAGGATCTACACAGCCCTGGACAACAAGAAAGAAGAATTTCAATCACACATGATTTAAGTGGAAGGTATGATTAACAACCGACCATTTAGTATTTTAATCGATTCAGGGGCTAGACATAGTTATGTAGATCCTAGGGTGGTGGAAAGTTTGCATTTATCAAGAAGCAAACATGAAAAGTTTGCATTTATCAAGGTGGTTGATGCACTTAGCAGAAAATTGCATGACTTACATGCTACAACCATTAGCATGTACAAGACTGATATTAAGGATAGAATTTTGGAAGTTGCAAATGCATATTTGCAGTACAGAGACTTGGTAGCAAAGCTATAGCATAGTGAAAGGCCACGGAAAAGGGAAAGTTACACCTTGGAAGCTGATGGATTACTTCTGTATAAAGACAGAGTGTATATACCCAATGTCCAGGAATTGAAACTTGCGATTCTAAAAGAAATGCATAACGTCACTTATGCTGGACACCCTGGATATAAGAAGACTGTGGCAGCAGTCAAAATCCATTACTTTTGGTCAGGTATGAAGAGAGAGATCATTGAATACATTGCCAGATGTATGGAGTGCCAGAAAGTTAAGGCTGAGCATAGGCACCCAGTAGGGTTGTTGTAGCCTTTTCCCATTCCTGAGTGGAAGTGGGAAGTGGTGACCATAGATTTTATTACAGGATTTCCCAGAACAAGAAAGCAGCATGATTCAATCATGGTTGTGGTGGACAAGCTTACAAAAGATGCCCATTTTATTCCACTGAAAACCACTCACAAGGCAGCAGATGTAACTGATATCTTCTTAAAAGAAGTGGCATGCTTGCACAGAATTCCTAAAATGATTGTGTCTGATAGGGACCCGATGAAAACTCTCACTATGTCACTGATGAAAACTCTAGCTATGTTAGGTGCCTAATACGTCGTACGCACAAGAATAAAGTGAGCACTCTTCATCAGAGTGTCTACTACTACAAAAATCGAGTCATGTCTCCTTGCCATCAGTGGCAATCCAACAATAAAATCCATCGAAATAACCTCCCATTTCGATTCCGGGATGGCATGTGGTTGAAGTAATCCTGCTGGGTGTCTATGTTCAGCCTTTATCTATTGACACTCTAGACATCTGGCCACATATTTGACTATGTCGGCCTTCATTCCCTTCCAGAAGAATAAGGGTTTAAGGTCTACCCTCATCTTCGTGACTCCCGAGTGAGCCATATAAACTGCTCTATGAGCCTCGCTCAGGATCAACATCCTCAATGCGTCRTTTGGCGGTACGTAAATCCGACTTTTAAACCTCAATAACCCATTGCTATCAAATGAAAATCCCTCATATCGTGTTATCATCATTTTGTTTTGTCCGATAAAACCCTCGACCTCTTGGTACCAGTCGTCGTCACGCTGTAAAGTTAGAATCTTTTCACGTAGATTCGTCTGAAGAGGTAACACCGAAAAGATACGTGGTCTTCGACTCAAATCATCTGCCACTCGGTTCATTGTTCCCTTTATGTAAGTAATCTCAAAGTCGTACTCGCTAAGAAATTCTAACCAACGTCGTTGTCGCGCGTTCAGGTCGCTTTGTCTAAAAATGTGTTGTAGTCCACAATGATCAGTCTTTAGTTCAAATTTTCATCCAACAAGGTAGTGTCTCCAAACCTTCAAGGCATATACAATGGATAATAACTCCAAATTGTGCGTCGCGTAGTTCTCCTCATGCCTTCTCAGTTTCCTTGAAATGTAAGTAATCACTCATCTGTCTTGCATCAAGACTCCGCCTAAACCTTCCTTGGATGCATCTGTGCATACAAAGAAGTATGTGTCCATGTCAGGGACCTTTAGTATCGGCATTGTTGTTAACAACTCCTTAAGCCTCCGAAATGCTTCCACGCATTTCTCGATCCAAATAAACTTCTTGTTTTTCTTCTGCAATTTCATGATCGGATTTGCTATCTTTGAAAATCCCTCGACAAACCATCGATAGTATCCTGCTAAACCCATAAAGCTACGCACTTCCGTGACATTTGTCAGCGTAGGCCATTCCATAATAGCCTCAATCTTGGTTGGATCCATGGTGATGCCTTCACCGGAGATGACATGCCCTAAGTAGTGAATCCTCGATTGATAAAAAGAGCATTTGAACAACTTCCCATACAATTTGTGCTCTCGCAGACATTGTAGTACCAAGCGCAAGTGCTCGTCATGCTCCTCCATCGTCCGAGAGTATATCAAAATATCGTCAATGAATACTTGGACGAACTTGTCCAAGTACTCGTGGAACACCCCTTTCATCAAACTCATATATACCCCTGGGGCATTTGTCAGTCCAAATGGTCAAACAGTAAACTCATAGTGTCCAAACCTCATCTTAAAGGTGGTCTTAGGGACGTCATCCTCCTTTATCTGCAACTGGTGATACCTTGATCGCAAATCAATCTTGGAGAACACCGTCGCACCCTTCATTTGATCGAACAGATCATCAATTCTCGGCGAGGGATATTGTTTCTTGATCGTGGCCTTTCTCAGTTGACGGTAGTCGATGCAAAGCCTCCATGATCTGTCCTTCTTTCGTATGAAAATAACCGATGCACCCCACGGTGACACACTAGGACGTATCAGTACCAGGTCCAACAACCCCTTCAGTTGCATTTTCAACTCTTGTAACTCCGGGGTGGACATCCGATAAGGCATTATTGCTATTGGTTCAGTCCTCGATTTTAGGTCTATGGTAAACTCCAAATCTCTCTCCGGTGGCATCCCAAGTAACTCCTCTGGGAATACGTCCACAAACTCTCTCACCACCAGAAGGTGTTCTAGATCTTCTGCTACTCCCTTTTTGTTTAACGCAAGGATAGCATAAAGCTTGCACCCCTTGCGCATACTCTTTTGCAACTGTAAGGAAGAGATGAACCTCAGGGAAACTCCCTGGTTCCATCCTACAATCACATGTCTCTGTCCCTCATCATCGATCAAGCTCAACCGTTTCGTCTTATAGTTGAGTATCGCCTCATGCGATTCCAACCAATCCATACCAATCATGACATCATAAGATCCTAACATTGTGACGTGCAAGTTGGCCCTCGTGAAAAACTCTCCCAGGTTAAGGGCACAACCTGTAACCTTTCCTCCAACCTTCTGTTTGGCTCCCAAGGCCATCTCCATGAAGCTAAACTCATCATGTTCGACTGCCTTTACCTTAATCCTTTTTAGTGCTACACCCCTTCTTCGGCCTAGTAGTCTTGGTACCTGAAGTAGAAGATGACGGCCCACCAGCCTGAAACCCTGGTCTGTTCTGTTGAGCAAGCCTAAACTTCTTCTACTGTGGGCGATGATGTTGTTGATTTTGTGGTCCCCGATAAGGGGTCGATTGCTGAGGTGGCGGTCACCGGGGTGTAGTGAAAGTAGATCCCCTCTGGAATTCGCGATATCCCAGCGTATGTCTTGCTTGTGTCTGGTGCTGTTGTGCTCCAGATGGGACCTGCCCTGCTGGTCTCGCTGGAGTCCTGGTCTGACCCCCACTGATAAGCTCCTCCTTGGCTATGAGGGCCTTCTGGATGACATCGTGCAAGGTTTGAGGCATGAAAATCCTAACCTTTTCACGTAGGTTGTTGTTAAGGCCGAATATGAACTTGTTGACCTTAAGTTTCTCAATGTTAAGGTGCGGAGCATACCAGAGAAGCTCCATAAAACATGCCTCGTACTCGAGCACCGTATGACCTCCCTGTCGTAAGGCGTTGACCTCATTGAGCTGACGCTCAATGAATTCCTCTAAAAGGTACCTCTCTCGGAACCATTCCTGAAACAATTCCCATGACATGTCTTCGAATACCATGTTCAGTTGTGGTAGGAGCGTCTTCCACCATAGAAGAGCACTCCCCTTTAGTTGAAAGACCACCATGCGGACCTTCATGTTGGAGGTATAATCGCGAAGTGTGAAGCACATCGCCATGTTCTCTAACCATTCCTCGGTGGCTGCGTCGTCCGAGGCACCAAAGAACTCAAGAAATTTGACCTTCTCAAGTTCACGGTGAATGCTACCAATAACGACCAGTGCGCGCAACGAAACCTCAGTGGGTGCCAACGCTCTGGCCTCATCTCTGTCCAAACGGATGATCAGTGCCTTGGACATGCACTAGAAAGATCTCATCATCCCAACAACATCTCCAACTGCAATCTTCTCCTGTCCGAGAACATGCTCGTCTCCCTGGGGTTAGACCCCTCAGGTGTGGATGCTACTGGAGGAGTTGCGCCTCCTCCCCTATCAACCCGTCGTCTTCCTCCGCGACATCCTCTAACCATGATTACCTGCACGCACACAATCAACTCTATTAGCAGTATAATCAAATCATGTCAGCGAAAGCCGTAGCGATCCCAAGTCACGGGTTGAACCTGCTCTGATACCATATGTAATGAACCTCCTCGTTACGTCGACCAACCTCTTAACAAGTTCAAACAATTTTTTTATTTTTTTTATTTTGTGTGTGCATGTGTACAAGGGTAACAAGGCATTATACTCTGCGCCACCACATGATGACAAATCGTGACGCAAACAACTGCAATATCAACATAAAGATCTAAGACGCACATCAACCTCTGCCAGTGAAGAACAACAATCAACTGACAATAGAAAGACTGACTACCCATTTGTCCTACCCTGTAATGGTTAGGACCTCCAAGACACATAAGCAATGCTCAAGCCCAGGTTCCCATCAATTTTAACCATTTAAGGTCTCAGGGCTGGCGACTATTCTGAGGAACATGGAGGTGTCTACATCCCGCCCGACCCAAGCAGACCAAGCACACAGAAGGTTTACCAACCAAGTTCAACATTATTTAAACTGAACAACAACCCTTATTTACTAAATCAAAATAAATTATTGTACTTAATTCAAGGACCTTACACTATATATGTTTGTCAATAGCAATAAACGTTACAATAACGCTTACATAAAATAATAAACACATTACATTTATATCTCATTAACTTTGCAAAAATAACAATCACATTACATCTTATGTGTTATCCATCACAATAAAACTACATTATCATTACCACAAAATGACAACACCATTACATTTTAAATCCAAATAACCTTGCAATAATAACAATCACATTACAAGACAATGACAATTAATACAGCAAGTACGACAATAATCATGACATTAACACACCCATCTATATCGCAATTAACAAGTTATCTATATTAAGGCAATTTGAATTAGAGAATCATTGTTAAATTCTTAAGTTACTCACTACTACTACAGTGTTGCTTGGGAGTGTACTTTTAATCAAACTATGAGACAAGACAACTCTAAATTCAAGTCTGGTTTATCAAGGTCAACATCCTAATTTGACATAACTCACAACTACTTCCGACAACTTGTTAAGTCATAACCTAATCATATAACCAATCGAAATTCTAACAATTTAACAGTAAAAACATTTATACCAATATCAACAACTCATTATTTTAATACTAATCATCCCCACCAAGTTTTATATATATATCTTACCTTTATATATTTATAAAATCATTATACAATAATTAAATAAATCTCAATGAAAAATTAATCATTAGTAATTATAACTACAAAGCTACCAATTTCCCATAGACGTGTTTATTCATCATTCTAACAAAATCCCTTACTAGCGCTATCTAAGAGTCTTCTAACTCAATCTGCRTTAACCATTTAGGAAATATAAATAAAAAKAACTATCAACTTAAAATTTAGCTTGATTATTCAACATTCTGACARTATTTCTTTACCAGCGCTGTCTAGTAGTTTCCCTAAYGTTTATGCAGAAAYTGTTGACYCTGACACCTGYTGTCCACCAAGGTTTATCCCTAAGAATAGATACAATAATCATTAAAACCGGGGGTGCAGCTGAGGAAAATCAACCAATAAATAAAATGTMTTGGTAGCGATTTATCTAAGGAGAGAGTTAAGAGCGTTGTCAAAAGGTTAATGACTCACACGCTAGCCTTAAATTCGTGACAGCCAAATCGTGGTTGCAATCTGRCAATGTAATCRCTGGTAGAATCAGGGTATTAGCAGGTAAGGGATCGACAACAGTGAGAAAGGTTCAGTCAATCAAGGTTAAACCCAAGTGCAGTCAGGGAKAAGGAATGTTTCCAAAGAGATAAACTTGAAAGGTCACATCTCCAGGCAAAAACACAGGCTATGACAACAAAACATACTAATAAAAAGAGTCTTTTATGAAAAATGTCATTTAATAAATAATGAGACTTTTTTTTTATTCCAGCTTATCATAGCGTGGCTTCTCACTGGAAGATCCACGAGCCCTTTTAATGCAATAAACCCCATATCACGTTATAATCAGAGTCATTAATACAATCATGGCGACAATATTTCCAAAAACTGGCAATGGGATCTTTTTATGATCAGTGTGATGAATCCTTTGCCAGCAATGGATCAAACACGACAAATGGGGCATTCAAAACCAGGATTCAGATGGTTAACCAGCGTTTGCTTTGGTGAATAAGGGCAACAATATTTCTTTGAAGCACGGGTAGAAGTCCTCGAACAGGGTAAAATTTTCTTTCTGCCTTTTCCCTTTTTGTTTCATTGTTAAGTATAGCCTCTCCTCTTGATATGTAAAAAAGTCTCATTTTACCCAATCTCTTCATTCACCGTAGTGTTGTCAAGCATAACCTAGGGTTTTGGATCGCCAGGGTCTTAGGGTTGCATTGGAACTGTCCAATTTGTTACTACAATGCTTAGTTTTTTTTGTTGACTGGTATTGAACAGGTATACATGGGAGAATAAAATGATGACATTGCAGAGGACATTGTTCTATGGATGTTCGATTATCATGCCATGAGGTGTGCGAATAACATCAAATTGAATCTGGATGTGAGAAATGGAGAAATAGAAAATGGAAATGAGCTTATCATATTTGACTAGAAGGATCAAAGAAACCAGAAATGGAAGGCCCAACTTGTCCCTGATAAATAATACAATGCATCATATCTGCAAGCTTCTTAATAGAATATTTAAGAAATTTGGTATTATTATTATGGGAGACTAGGTTGGTTGTTACGTCTAATCAGAGTTGCTCTTAGTTGACAATGGATTTATTGGGCACCCATAGGTGCAAAAACTTAATGTTAATATTTTTTTATTCGTTACACAAATTTAATCGCCGAAGTATAAAAAAAAACAGTCAACCAACAAGAATTAAACATAGATTAAGCTAAATATTTTTCTACTCAATCGCCGAAGTATATAAAAAAAAAACAGTCAACCAACAAAAATTAAACATAGATTAAGCTAAATATTTTTCTACTCAATCGCCGAAGTATATAAAAAAAAAAACAGTCACCCAAAAAGAACTAAACACCAATTAAGCTAATCATTTTTCTACTCATTACATATGCAGATCTAGGTCATAAATCCTACATCATTCTATCATTCAAGAAAGAAGCGTACAGTTGCCTGTTCGCCCGCTTCGAACGACGTCTGTGCGCTCGGTGCCACTCCCGCTCGCCAACTGTCGAGACTACACCGGTACCTTCCAGCCAACCCTAGGCATACTTTGCTTCCCCCTTAGCCCCTCGAGCTGCAAAGGGGCCACACAATATCCATATGGTACGTCTAGCTCCCAACTCGCCTCACAAGCCCAAGTTACCACTCCTATCCGAGCTGGAAAATCCCAACTCCCCACAAGTAAATCAGTTAAGTCACTAATCCGACAGCGTAATGTTACGCTAACAGCCGATCTCGCTTCTTCCTCCTCCTTCCCCTCTTTTATAGAGTTTTAGAACTTACAATCTTTCCCTAATCTCAATTAATTTAAGTTTTAAATAAAAATCTTCTAAAAATTCTCCATCGTACAAGTGTCATTCATCCCCCACATTCCTCCAATAAATATTTTCTTTAATTTATTAAATTGTCTTATGTCCCTCACCCACCTAGAGTTACTCCTAAATTTACTCCTAGGTGTCCCTAGATTCCCTCACAGGTTTTAAATACTTTCCCTAAAATGAAAATGCTAAGTTAGTTCAAAATTAGAAGGTTCTTGAATGCAGATTCTTTACTAAGTTGACCTCTTTCTTTTTACCATAAGTTCCCTCTTTCTCGTTTTATGTCACCTCCATTCCCTAGTTTCCTAAATTTTTATTATTCCCTTCTTTCCCCTTTTTATTAGAGCCAAAATGGCAGTTGCGCAAATTAACCTCTTTTCCTTTTTATTAATAATTTAATATCTTTTACACTTTCACAAGTTAAATAATTAAATTCTTCTTTACCCCCCCTTTTTTTCTCCACATATTTTATTTAAGTTCTTACTCTCTTCATTTTACCCAAAAATTTATGAAGTCCACAATTATTACTTAAGTGGTTTTTTTTTATTTTAAACTTTATTATTTTACTTTTAGAGAGATAATTTCTTATGGGTGGACAAAGTTTTACCCCTAGCAAAGTTTTAGACTTAGGACTTAGATTCTGAACTAGGCGACATTTTAATTAGGGAAGTTGTTCTAAAATTTCTTAATGAGATATTAGTCTTAGGGCCATCTAGGTTCGTTCCTTTAACATCATCAACGCGATGTGCTCCAAGGGTGCCACTCGCCTCTTTTGTTTCTTTTCCGCGACGTGCCCTTTAGGACGCACCACATGCTCCAAGGGTGCCACTCGCCTCTTTTGTTTCTTTTGCGTGACGTGCCCTTTAGGATGCACCACGTGCTCCAAGGGTGCCACTCGCTTCTTGACTGATTGGTAAACATCAATAACTCCTGGAGTCAACACTACGCCAAGTGAACTTGTGGGAGACTAAGGGCTTCTAATGAATAAGTCCCCCGCCTTATTGCGCGCCCCTTAGAATCATCACGAGCGACTGTCGCAGTCTGCCCTCACAACATCGTGGGTCCTCTCGAACTAGGTAATTGTTAACCTACAGTTCGAGCCATGGTGGGAGTGCTAGTAGGTTGTGGCAGGGGTGTTTTCCACACCTCTCCCTCAACCTCTCTGGTAGTCGTGTGTGGCCCCTTTACTCCATATGTGAGTCTGGTCAGAAAGCTATCATCAACCTACATCATCAACAATCTTGCTAGAACATGTCCACATCATTTCATCTAATCAAATGTACTAAAATCACAATAAAACAATCAAACCCCAATAGTACACTCCCCGACTCGATCCAGAGTCCAAGGGGTTCCGTCGATGCCTCTGCATCCTCAAGGTCCAAAACCCTGCACACTCAGTAAAACCGAGTCAATAGCACCTGTCTATGTCAATGTAGTAAAACATCATGTCATCTATCATAACACATCACAATTCAAGGACATATGTTTTAATATCATAATAGTCCATATCACTTGCGAGCAAGTGTCCTCAAAGAATAAGTTTTCTCAGTGCGCCAGAGCGGGATGTTACAGAAATGGACAACACTATTTGGCTAGAAACTTGGTACATTTGACCAGTTTCAATAATCTTTTCTCGGCCTTCACTTTCAAAAATGCATGCCCTCCCACTTTAAATTCTTTATATGTCATTATTTTATCTACATAACACTTTTTCCTATCTTGTTTTTCTTTAAAATTGTGCGTAATTTTGACCATCTACTCTTCCAGATCCTTGAGAAATTATGGGCCAAGTACTACTATGCATATTCGGTGGTCCTAACACACTGGATCGTTTCATTTTCTATGACATAGAGCTTCAAATGAGATCATTTTCATTGAAGCTTGATACTCATTGTTATAAATAAACTCAATCAAATGCAAATAATCCTCCCACTTGGATGGCTTATACATCATATGCATCCTTAACATGTCTTCAATCACGTGATTGAATCCATTTGTCTTTCCTTCTATCCGTGGATAATATCTTGTGCTAAAATTCAAAGTTTTACTAA
>SNQJ01S0002547.1:278291-293352 GCA_010110895.2 Picea sitchensis | reverse complement strand
AGTTAGAGAAAGTGAAAATCTCAGGAGGATGAGTGGTGAAAATACTTCAAAGGGAGGAGTTCTTTAAGGTTTTCCCAGAATCAGTAAATTGAGATCCATCCAGGAAGGACTGGGATCATTCCAGACCGTCATATATGGGGAGATTTGTGTGGAAAATTGACCGAGAAGTGTTTCATCATTTCAGAGTTCAGATCATTTTGAAGTGATAGAGAGGCAGGATCCCCAAAGTCGCAAAGTCACGAGACAAATATTGACCATTCACTGCGAGGAGACACGTGGTAGCGGAGTAGAGAATCTGAGAGTTAGAGGTCTGGAGGAAGTAAGTGTGGAATATGTGTGATTTTTGCAAGTAGCGAAGTCCCGAAGTACAGCTGGACCATCAGTTCCAGGGAGATGCGTGGCAGAGACCCGCGAATTCAGAAAAAGGTGTTTCGGGAGGAAATAGAGGAGCAATTTACAAAATTTTCGGAGCTCGAAGTGGAAAAGGGATTAGCTCTAGGTTATAGCCCATCGTAATAGAGGGGAAAGAGTCTAATGCAAGACTAGTACTCACTATCATTGTTGCCAAGCTCCAGAGAGAGGAGTTTCAAGTAGTTCAAACTTGTAGGTGACATCAAGGGGACCTGTGTGTGTATTAATTGTTCAAGGTATGTTGAAGGCCCGAAGAACCAATTGGGTTCTATAAATTTGAAGATACGAGACCGGGAGGTCACCGAATCCCTAGGAGGGAAGGGGGTGGTGCATCATTGTTGTTGGTGTTATGGTCCTATGTAGGGAGTCTATTCATGAGGAGTCATTCGTTGTGGTGTCGTGAACATGGATCCTCTTAGTGTACCTCAATACCCTAATGAATGTATAGTTGGTGTCTAATGCTGCTACACACCAGATGTATCATGTCCCATCAATATTGTAGGAGTCATGCCCTGGCCCCCACTAATCGCCTCTTCCTTGGCTATGAGGGCCTTCTGGACTACATCGTTCAACGTCTGAGGCATTAGGATCCTCACTTTCGCATGAATGCTAAAGTTAAGGACGAACACAAAATTGTTGACCTTGAGCTTCTCAGTGTTTAGATGTGGGGCATAACTAAGAAGCTCCATGAATCAATCATCATACTCGGGCATCGTATGACCACCCTGTCACAAGGAGTTGAATTCATTACAGTGGCGCTCAATGAATTCCTAGGAAAAATACCTCTCCCAGAACCTTTCCTCAAACAGTTTCCATGACACGTCTTTGAATACCATGTTCTGTTGTGGTAGGAGTGTCTTCCACCATAGAATATCACCCCCATTCAGTTGAAAGACCACCATGTGGACTTTCATATTGGAGGTGTATTCGTGAAGTGTGAAGCACATTGCGATGTTCTCCAACAATTCCTCAATAATTGCATCATCCGTGGCACCCAAGAACTCGACAAACTTGATGTTCTTGAGTTATGAACATTACCAGTACCAATTGGGGCACACTGTGGACCCTCAGGGGGTACAGGCGCCTTGACCTCATCTCTATCTAGTTGGTTAATCAAGGCCTCTGAAATCCTATGAAAGGACCTAATCAACCCAACCACATCCCCCACAACAATCTTCTCCTGTCCAATTACTTTCTCTTCTCCTTGGGGGTTAGACCCCTCTTGTGTGGATGCTACTAGAGCCATCGCACCTCCTCCCCTAGCACCACGTCATTTGCCTCCATAGCATCCTCTAAACATTATTACCTGCAGGGACACAATTCAATTTAATTAACGATAAATTAATAATCAACTGTTTGATACAGTGGAAGGCGTAATCATCCCAAGTCATGGGGTTGAACCCACTCTGATACAATATGTAACAACCCCTCTCTTATGGCTAGTAAGCGAAGCACAAAAGGTAATTTTTTTAAAATAATTAGATAAACAACACCAACAATATAATTTATAGCAATGCATAAAAAATGACATCATAAGTAAAAGAATTACAAGTTATTCATCATTGTAATCAATAACGACACAATCAATGCATCAACATAAAGGATAGTGGCACATAAACATAAATAATGACACAACTTAGCACGTCGCAATCAACTTGATGCAATTTGTAAACAATGATCAACTAGATACTGAATATTAAAATGAATACCCGCCCAACCTACCCTGCAAGGTTATGACCTCCAAGACACATAAGCAATGCTCAAGCCCAAGATTCATCCAATTGATTTTTACCATTTAAGGTCTCAGGGCTAGAAACTGTTCTGAGGAACAAGGAGTTATCTAGATCCCACTAATCCAATCAAGCCGCAATCAACTAGATCAAATAAATCAACCGAAACATCAATTATTCAAGCGTAAGGGTCATCATCAACTTATCATCATAAATCAACTTCTACTTCATGGCGTGCAAGTATTCTAACTAATTTCTATAACCATCATACATCCACATAATTTCCAAGACGCAAGATTAGTCAACTTTATTTTAAAAGGCRCAAAAGATCATAAGGGATTAATCAATCCTATGTCATGATTATTCTGCAGGCACAAGATTAATCATCAATTTTATTTATTGTGTAAGGAATCTAATCACATACATTCAGTAATACATCACATTAGAGTTAAGGAGCAAGTTTAATCAACTTTATTTTATTTTCCTAGCGCAAAGAAAACATCTGTTTATTTCGAGGTGTGTGATTGATCAATTATTGAATTCAACAATAATTCAACATTATTTTCAAGTTGCGCATGTAATCTCAATAACGAATTAAACGTAAATTATCATCATTACAATGCGTGCAATTAATCTAAGCACTCAGGAAATCATACATCAATATTGTTACAATGCGCGTGACTAATATAAAGCGTAATCATTTATGCATTATCATTAGTCCATAGCGCAAACAATCTACTTACTTAATCATGAGCATAATCCATGGCGCAAGGGGAATCAATCGCTCAATCATTTATTCATTAACGTTTTTAGTGGCGCAATAAGTAAATGACACACCTGACCATCCACACATAGCTTTTATATCATGGTGCAAAATAATTATCAATTTAAATTTTTTTATGGCACAAAAGTAAATTAATTTCTAGACAATCCTAGGTCAACATTAATCATGGTGCAAGAGATTATAAATACTCGATCAATCATATTTAAGAACATGTGTTCCTCCTAGGGATCACCTATAATAGGGATCCCTTCTCCCACAAACAAGGAGTCTTGTACCAATTGGTGATCTCTTTAAAATTTGATTATTATTACTATTGTTATAATCTAAAATAAAATTCATTGGTTTATCACTTCAACAATCTATTTACCCCATTATATTTATATATGGATTAAATCAATTCAACAATCATTATTGTCTCTATATATACATATTTATTATCTTGTAAATGTATTCAAAAATATATATATATATATATATATATTAAAATAATGAAGTGTTAATTTAATATTATTTAATTTAATTTTGTTGAAAGTTAAAATGGTCCGACCTTCCGTCATAGTACTAAGATATATGAGCATCAACGTACATGATTCCAATAGAATTGCATGAAAAAAATAAGTTATTTCGCCAATAATACACAAAAAACATTAAAACCCATGCCAACTATCGTATATGAGGCCATGGGCGAGTCAATCCAAGGAAAGGTGGCAGTCGTTTAGAAGCTGTAGAGGTAATTAAGGGAAAGCAGAGTGGGATCTGCCCAAGGCGCAGAGAAAGCTGGGTGATTGTTATGCACCAAGAACACGAAGTTCAAGGGAAAAAGGCAAGGCGAAATTCACCTTCGTTGTGTAAAGTTTTGTTCCAGAAAAAGCATAGGTTCAAGAGCGATCTCGCAAGGAGAATTTGCATAAGTTGGGCGAATATTTAAAATAAAAATGCAGAGATTACTCAATCGCAAAGGATATAAAATCTTTGTAAATCGCAGAGGATACATAAGAAAATTATTGAGCAAGGCAATAAACGTATGGTTACAATTCCTGGGTGTCTTTGCTGCAAAAACGTAGAGGAGCTCAGGGTAAAACGCAGGGCATTTCCCCCAACCACCAAGGGCATCTTCTCATGCCAAAAACAAAGGGAAACAAAGGTAAAAAGCAGGGACATTAAAGATAAACTCAGAGACATTAAAGATAAAACACATGGACATTAAAGATAAAGCATAGAGCATTAAGATAAAACGTACAGACATTAATATAATATGCAGAGACATTCCTTACTGGAAATTGCATTCTTCCTGAATAAAATTGAAGAGACATTTCCTGAATTCCACAATCATGAAACAATTTCATCTATCTAACAAGAAGAAAGGGAAAAACGTTTCTCAGCAAAAATGAAATGCAGAGACAATTCTCAAAGGTATACGTAGAGGTATACATAGAGGCAGAGGTATAAGCAGAGGTATTTTTCAGAGGTATACACAGAGGTATTTCATTTAGGCATTTTGTCAACAGTTGGCGAGCATACACCAGAGTTCCACATTGAATAAAATGTTGATAAGCTTGGTGTCCAACACAATGGTTTGCTCAGTTCCATTTTTAAGCATAAGGGCATGCAGTGACTTTTCTTCTTCCAAAGATTTCAAGTTAGCACATTTTTGGAGGAGATAAGCATAGTTACCAATGTCTCCCTTGTTTAATATCTCCAAAGCTTCATTCAATACACTACTTAAACTAGACTTAGGTGCAGCATTGGTATACACTAATTCGTTTGGCGTAGAAAACACCCACCATGGGTATTTTCTTCAGCTTCATATACTCACGGTTGATATCGTTGAATATTAAATACATAGTTATATATAATGGGTAAGGAACTATCCAAACCATGTGGAGAAGTTGTTGTTGGATTTATTTCTTGCATAACTAATAATTAAAAAAATAAAAAAGGAGAAGTTGGGCCATGCCCTGAAGAAGTTCACGAACTCTCCAAATATATGGAGCTCACAATCAGTATCTAGTGAACCTTGTTCGAGTTTCGTTTCATATCATGGATTTTCTTCCAACTTTGATGTTGCAATAATTTTGTGGATGTTATAAAAGGACGTGGAGAGAGCGAAGAGGAAAGAGGTAAAACATAGATAAATCCCGGCGCATTCCATGGACGGAGAAGGAAAAACGCAGTCTAGTTTTGGTAAAACACATAATTTCAAACACAAGAATAAATTTAAATAGCTTGAGATTAAAATTTCCAGAAATGCTAAAGAACCGACAACGATCAAGGATTGTAGAGAGTGTATGGAAATTTAATAGACCAAGATAATTGAATTTTTGAAGAGAAATTGTACATCTTACTGAGATATAAATACCAGAACCCATGTCAATTCAGCGAAATTTAAAGCATGTACATATTAAATATCAATACAATTACAATCGATCTCCTGCTTGCTAATCGATGAAACTTCACTGGTACCTCCCAGCCAACTCTAGGGGTACTATTTTTCTCCCTTATCCCCCCTGAGCCGCAAAGGGGCCACACACACAAACAAATAGAAATCCTCTATATCCCAGCTCGCCTCGCTAGGTAGAGCCACCACTCTCCCTCTGTCAAGTTGGGTATCCAAACTCTCACAAGTAAAACCAATCCAAATTTATGCAACATAACATTGCTCGTAACCCGTCTCCCCCTCCCTCAATTCATCCATTTGTTTTATAGAATTTTTCCCACACTTACATAATTAATTCACTTTTCAATTAAAATAATTTAGAATTATCACCCCCTTACACTTGTCACYTGTTCCCTTAGTTGCACAAGTAAATCGACAATTTATTTTAATTAAAAGTCAATTTCCCTTACCCTTCCCAAAAGCACTCCTAAAATCACTCATAGTTGTCCCTTTATTCCCTTTATTTCCAATTAATGGTCGAAGTCTTTCTAAAACGTAGTTGAGTTAAAATAAGAAACTTCTCCTAGTTAGACTATGGTTAACTAGACTCTAGATTCATTTCTATGCGTACCCATTTCCTTTAGCTTTATTCGAATTTTACCTTCAATTCCATTTTTGTAATTACTTGCACAATGTTTATTTCTTTAGATTTGTTTTAATTTCATTGATTTCTTAAATAGACTCATTTCATCCCCTCATTATTTAATTTATAGATTTAGTTTTTTTTTTAGTCTTCTCACTTAACTTAGACTTAGGCTTAGTTAATTTTTTAGTTGCGAAATCTTAGACCCTTAGGGATTATGATTAATAAATTCATTATTTAATTAATTAATCAATCAATTAATTAGTTTGGCAGTGCTCAAGATTTTACAAGGTTTAACATTCACTCAATTTTTTCTAGGCCACCTAGATTCATTGACTAATTTTATTTTTTTACTTACGCAATGTTTTCTTCAAGGCACACTCTATGTGCCAAGGGTGCCACTCGCCTTTGATTCAAATTTTTAATTCCATGATGTGGCCTTCAAGACGCACTCAGTGATCCAAGGGTGCCACTCGCCTTTGATTGGTTTTGGTAGTTGTCCAACCCTGGGAGTGAAAACTCCATTCGAGTGACCTTGTGAGAGACTAAGGGATTCTAGGGAATAAGGACCCTACCTTATTGTGTGTCCCATAGAAATATTCATGAGAGATTGTCTCAATCTTTCCTCATGGCATCGTGGATCTCTCAAACTACGTAATCATTAACTTATAATTCGAGCCACGACGGGAGAGCTAGTAGGTTGTGTCAGGGATGTTTCCAAACCTCTCCTTTAATATCTAGTGTATGTGCATGGCCCCTTTACTCCTTATGTGAGTCAGATTAGCAAGCAATCATCAACCTACATCCATGAACGACACAATGTCAATGATACATAAACAACATTATAATATAATTGATCATATGTCACATATGCATAAATGAAATACTCAAACCAATACAATCCACTCCCTGACTCAATTTGGAGTCCAAGGAGGTCTAGTGATGCCATCGACATCCTCAATCTGTCAAGTATCCTGCACACTTAGGGGAAACTCGTCAATAGCATTTTTGTATACATAGATATCGACAACATAAATCATAATCCATCAACATCATATTAAGAATCCATAAGCGAAACAAATAACCATATACTATAACTGGATCACTTGCACACAAGTGTCCTCAAAGAATAAGTCAATATCATGTGCTCGCAAGATCAGGATGCTACATCCTCATTATAGGATTGAAAAAAATTGTAAGTTAGTGGAACATTGGTTGTAGAATAAGAAAAAAATCATCTTTGACTCTCTTGTCATTCATGTCATCTTGTATGGATGTGAATTTTTGGGATGTAATATTTCTAGAGAGTCCTTGAGAAGTATATAACAGATTGAAAAACATTTTTTAATTTATAATCTCAATATAAAAGGTAATACACCCTATCCTATCCTCCTTATAGAACTGACCATTTCTCCCATTGAGAGCACGACTATGGCTATGTACCTAATGTATAAGAACAAGATAAACAATATGGAAGACAAGAGGCTTTCCAAAATTGCTTGAAAGTATATTCAATACCACCTATGGCTTAATCCAACATGGATTAAGTATGCCAAGTATTGGCTAAATAATTGGGAAATAAATTAATATTTTATTTTGCATAATAACGATAATATTAAAAATATCATTAGATCTAAATCTGAGGATAAATTGTGGTGTGATAAATATTTTCAGGATAAAAGAAAATTAAGATACTATAAGGAGATGATCAACACTAATATAGAAGATAAAGAGTATCTCTTTGTTTTTGAAAAGAATAAAGAAGAAAAACAATATTTCCAAAATAAGAAAAAACTCTCACAAGCTCCATAGTTAAAATGGACATTGGAAAATTCCGAGAATGTTATGGGTAAAAAACATTTTCCATGTTTATTACATTAAGAGGCTTGAGGATAAAGGTGATATCTCTTAGAATGTCCAGTCTATACCCATATTAGATCACAATTTCAAAATATTTGTCACAATATCGACTTTCCTAACCTTCTAACTCATCAAAACTATGGTGATTTTGGAATTCTTATCTTACTGTTTTTCAAMCAAAAAAATAAGATTATAAAGAAAACCAAGTGACGATGATGATTATTATGATAGTACCCCTACCTCTTTGTTGACATGGCATGAGTGTTAAACTTCTTTTTTTCTTAGTACCCCTTTATCTTTGTTGACGTTTCACCCTTTTTTGTGTGGCATAGGTGTTGAACTTCTATTTTCCTTAGTACCCATCGCTTTTAGGTAACGTGTAACCCTTTCTGAGTTGGCATATATTTCAACCTCTTTATTTTCTTAGCACCCCTTTCTCCTTGTTTTCATGGAAAGGGTGTCAAACTTTTACTTTTCTTAGTAACCCTTTATATTTGTTGACATCAACTGAGACCAATTGTAGTTTAATAAGGTAAGAGATTAATTTGATTTCTTTAAATTTGTATTTATATGTTGAAAACCAGGGATGATTTTAAGGATGGAAAATTATTTTTAAATGTAGAAACCTTAGCGAATCTAACTAATCCTTCATATGCCAACTATAAATGCTTGGCGATATTTTTGTAAAAATATTGAAATTTCTATGGATTTTATATAGTTTGTATAAAATTTTGGTGATTTTTAAGGTAAAATATTTTTATCCTATAGAATTTGGGCGAACATGTTTTTGGGAAAAACCATGGAAAATTATCCCATGTTTTTGAAAACGCATTGAGAGAAGCATTCCAAGATCATCATAGTTTTGATGACTTAGGAGGTTAGGAAGGTTTGTAGTGTGGAAAATATTTTAAAATTGGGGTCTAATATGGGTATAGGAAGGGAAATAAAAGAGGACATGTTTTTCATATTATACCCTCTTAGTGTCACAAATATGATGACTTCATTCATCCCACAATGTTTTGGGAATTTTCCAATGCCTAATTTCACTATGTAGCTCGTGAGTGTTTGTTCTTATTTTAGCAATGTTGATTTTCTTCTTTGCACTTCTCAAACCTGAGAGGTAATTTTTCTCCTCTAAATTAGGGTTGACCACCTCCTTGTAGTATCTTAATTTCCTTTTATCCACCAATTCATTATCATACCACATATTCTCAAATTTAGAAGTAATGGTATTCGTAATATTATTGATATTCTGCATGATGGATTCTTCTTGTATTCCCAAATGTTTTAGCCAAGATTTGACATCTTTATGCCATCACCGCTTGAGCCACTGATGGTTTTGGATAGAGTTTTAAGAAATTTTAGGGAGTCTCTTGTAATCTGTGTTGTTTATCATATTCTTGTACGTTATCTATCAATTCTCTCAATGAAGGGAATAATTTCTTCTATGAGGAGGATATGATATGGTGTATTTACCTTAATTCTTAGATTATAAGTTATAAAATTATTTTAGATGTGTTCTATCTTTCTCCATGATTCTCTGGATATATTTCAACCACAAACTTTGCATTCACTTAAGTTATCTTGAGTGATGAGAGCTTGAAATAGGAGGTTTGTTTTATTTTTTTATCTCAAAGACAAAGTTCTGTTGATTTACAATTGTTTTCAAGCCCATATAAGATTTCAACCTTCCATGTATCCTTTTGTAACCACTATAGTTCCAATTGAGCTTGTTTTGGATATCAATTCCAAGATATTTGTATGAAGGAACTTCCTCCAAGATATTCTTGTCATAAAAAAAGAATCATAGGTGATCCTTTTGTATTTAATTATTAAAACTTTTGTTTTTTCAGTGTTCATAGTCGTGCCCGTGTTAAAGAAGAAGTCCTTCAGAATTATTAGTTTCTTACCTGGGTTATTGAGACTCTTTTCCATAATAACAATATCATAAACATAAGGAAGGAGGATGTCAACTATTCTAGAAAGTGTTGGTCCAACACAAGGTCTGCATCATCCCAACAATCTTCTAACTTATCAATATAGATGTGGAAAATGGTAGAGGATTGAGGAAAACCTTGTCGGACTCCTATATTAAATTTAATTTCTTCCAACCAGTCGTGGGTGTTCCTAAATTTGGCAATAACTTTCTTGTATAGCCTTACTGCAACATTTCTTAACTCGAAAAGGACTTTAAGCTCTTATAACATATTCTAAAGGTTAGTCCAGAGCATAGCGTCAAAATATTTTCTAAACCAAATATAATCTCAATGAACATTAAACATCACCATCATCACCGTATATGGTTAAGTTCATTTCATAAAACTTCAAAATTTAAAGGATTTTTTATAAATCACATTTTTATCAATTAAATAAAACATATTATAAAAATATTTTAAAATAAATATATTCACTTTATTAAACTTTTATTCACTTACTAACTTAATCCACTTATATAGTGGAACACCATTTTTTTTTGTAAATGCTGACTGCTTCCGATTTAAGAGATATTACTACAAAACTCATAATACATTACATAGCAATGAGTGGGCCTACTGGTTAAGAACATGTNTCACCATCATCACCGTATATGGTTAAGTTCATTTCATAAAACTTCAAAATTTAAAGGATTTTTTATAAATCACATTTTTATCAATTAAATAAAACATATTATAAAAATATTTTAAAATAAATATATTCACTTTATTAAACTTTGATTCACTTACTAACTTAATCCACTTATATAGTGGAACACCATTTTTTTTTGTAAATGCTGACTTCTTCCGATTTAAGAGATATTACTACAAAACTCATAATACATTACATAGCAATGAGTGGGCCTACTGGTTAAGAACATGTGTTTCTCCTAAGAGGTCACAATTTCAAATCCAAAGAGGGGTAGGGTATGAGTCAAATTGTTTCTAATCAAAATTATAATGGTTTCTTTTGTGTGTACTTAAAAAAACTCTTATTGGATTCTTCATTTAAATGCAAATATAAATATCTTAAAAATAATCAAAACTCTATTTTTATCTTTCCATAGCTACATAAATTATTAATTTAAAATTTTAAAAAATTGAGTTAAAGCATAGCTAATTCTTAATCAATCTTATGTCTAATAAATTATTACTACTATAACATATAACTTCCATGCATGCCAACATAGTGCCTTAACAACTACCACAAAATGTTCTACACCCTGAAACAAAACATATTATCATATGTTTTAATTTAACTTTTGTATTGTTCATTATACCAGCCTAGATCCATCTTAACTCTAGATATATCATGCATCGAGAGGGATCAAATCCATCGAGGTGAAAACTACCTTTTAGAGTGAAAAAATGTAGGAAAGTTTTGCACCTTGATGTATTTGATCCCTCTCTGATGACAGTTCCAAAGTTAAGATGGATCTACGATGGTTCCAGTAAACTTGAATTTTTTAGATGATAATATTTATATATATGTATATGTTTAAGATGAACATGATACTTTGAAATTTACATCATTATGAATTTGAATAATAACAAAGTAAGAATTTTTGGGAATCAGAATAATAACAAAGTAACATTTTTTAGTGATAAAGATGTTGAATAATAACAAAATAGAATGGTTAATATATTGAATAATGTGTATATTGCATCATATCATTAAGAAGTGATATACGGATGATGTTTAATAACTCATATATTACATAGTAATTGATCTCGTCCTTTCTTTTTCTGATTTTATCTTACACACTCACACACTTTCCCATATTTTACTCTAGATACTGCACTAAAAGTGAGTCCTTGAAGAAATTTAAACCGCTGGAGTTTTTCACATTTTATATATCCTAATATTATAAGGTTTAATGTTCAAATACTAATAAATAAATCACATCTAACCAAACAAATTATGGGACTTCAACTTATAATATCTTTTATGAAATTGATTTTCATTGGGTTATTTCTAAATTCATTTCACTTGGTAATTTCATTGGGTTATTTCTAAATTCATTTCACTTGGTAATTTGCACTATCTCACAACTAAAATCAATATATGGGATTAATTTTCTTCATTTTTCATAGTATTATCAGTGAAATCAATGCACCATATTTTTTAATGTGATATCGTTGTCATTGAAATCAATGCACCCTATTTTTTCAGGTTATAATATTGTTAAAATGAACACAWTTACTTCATTATGCTAAATCATTTTTATTGTATCATCACTTAAACCAATGCATATTCTTTTTCATTATGTCATTATTGAAATCAATGCAACTAATTTCTTTAAATCATTTATCATTGTGTCATTAGTAAAATCAATGCATTTCATTGTTTTGCATTATGTCATTATTGAAATCATAACAACTAATTGTTCTAAATCATTTTTCATTATACCATCTCTAAAATAAATGCACCCTATTGTTTTGTGTTATATGATTGTTGAAATCATTTCAATTCCCTTATTTATCTAAATYATTTGTGTAACATCATGGAAATCAATATGTTGGTGTGCTATATCATTATCAGTGAAATCAATGCACCATATTGTTTTATGTTATATCATTATCACTAAAATCAATGCACCCTATTGTATTATGTTATGTTATGTTCAATCATTTTTAATTGCATAGTCACTTAAAACAATGCATATAGTTTTGCATTATATCATCATTGAAATCAATGCAAATAATTTATCTAAACCATTTATAATTATGTCACAACTGAAATCAATGCATTGCATTATTTTTCATTATGTATTATTGAAATCAAAGAAAATAAGTTCATTAAATCATGTTTCATTTTGTTATCTCTAAAATAAATTCACCATGTTGTTTTGTATTATATCATTGCAAATAATTTCAACTTACTTATTTCTCTAAATGATTTTTTTAATATCATCACCTATTGTTTTTTGTAATGACTGAAATCAATATGCCTTATTTTTTTTGTGTTATATCATTACTGAAATCAATGTACATATTCAATGATTGATATTTCATTCTCTTGTAGTTTCCATGATTGGAACATATCAATAGTACAAACTCAAACCTCTTGAATTCTGAAACATTTTTCATTTTGATAATGGATTAAAGCATAATTATATATCTTGAACACATTAAAGTATAATTATATATCTTCAAAATCCTTTCATGTTCTTCATATTCAATCCCAATATACTTCTTGTTATTTTACATTTGAAAAAATTTGAAAATGGATGGATGTCCAAAAACTCCCTACTTTTTTAATGTTAGACTCATTAAATAGTAATCTTATATATTTATATGATACATAATAAATATGCAATATCTCTTACTAAATTTGAAGTCTCCAAGCAATCAAAATATTCTGAAAATTAGTAATTGAGAGAAGGTTGATCCTCTAACATAAGTTTGATATTGATATAGATTTAATATTCATCTTAATAATTATTTAGGAATATTATTGAAATTTGTAATAATTATTCAAAATATTATACTTTGATTTTTATTGTTTTTATAGTTAGTAATTACTTTCAAAAATATGTGAACATAATGAAACCCTAAAAACAAACACTAATTCCTACATTCACATGATAAGTGGATTATACACTATGGATTACTTAACTCTGGATCCATGATATGTTTAAATTGTTATTCCTAGCTCATGTTAAATTTAATATAACATATTGATTCATGTTAAATACCTAATATAATCTATATGCTACTCTGGATCATATTCTTAAAGGTGGATATAATGTAATAGGGTCTTATTTATCATAATAAATAGATTATTGTATGTTCATTATGATATTAACCTCAAACATTATGTTATTTGTGATGTTATTGTTTTAGTGATAATGATCTATATTGTGTCAATGTGCATGATAGATCTCCAGTTAAGTGTGCATTGATGGATCAGTTTTTAGGTTGAAAATTAGATCACTTAATTTTTTTTTGCATGTTAAATGAAATGGAATCTAAAATATGGTATAGGAATCAATACTTTGAACTATAAATATATATGAATAAATATTTCAGTGAAATTAAATATGAAAATGGGAAATTATAATACGAGTTAAGTGTGCATTGATGGATCAGTTTTTAGGTTGAAAATTAGATCACTTAATTTTTTTTTTGCATGTTAAATGAAATGGAATCTAAAATATGGTATAGGAATCAATACTTTGAACTATAAATATATATGAATAAATATTTCAGTGAAATTAAATATGAAAATGGGAAATTATAATAGATAAATAGATCTTTAGAGGTTTAAGTAATATTAAATATATAAAACTTGACAATTATAACAAATAAATAAATCTTTCTACATTTAAATCATATTAAATATATAACACTTGACAATTATATCATGTTAATTTATATAATATGAAATTAATTTTTAGTGTTATTGAATATAAGCTTGCATTGAAATCCCATCATGATTATAATTTCTTAATCAACAATAGGTTTGCATTTCCATAGTTACTAATATGTATAAGAATATAATTTTAGGAAAGGGATAATGCTGCCACAATAGTGCACATCATCCCTGGGTGCATTTCCACAAAGTAGAAACATACATAAATATTGATAATATTGAAAAAATAAATTTAAACAAAAATTACAATACTTAAGTCTCAAAATTTTAAAATGTACCTATTATACTTATGGGTGAGTGCAAGCTAATGTTGGTCTCTCATGACGTGATACTTTTACAATGAATTTGAATATGGTGTAAGAATATGAAACTTAGGAAATTGAATTAGCTTTCCGAATATATAACTTTTATTCATATAAATTGTGAATAACTATGTCAAATTCGATTTTTTTTCTAACAGTGGTATCTTATTTTTCCAACAAAATATAAGGTATGTGTTTTTGTTCATGCAAGTGATGAGTACCTTAAAGATGACATTTTGTTCCAAAAACTTGTATACTTGTAGAGAACATGTTTTTCTTGTATCATGCATTTTTTTGAAATTTATAATATTAATTTTATATTTTTTTTAAATTATCAAAGTAAACATATCCTTGGAATTACAATCTATTTTGTTCGTGCATGCTAAGAGGGTCTTAACATGATCAAAACGATTTTCTTTTTTTTCTAGATTGTAGATATCGGTGTCCTCTAGTGCCGCATATAATGCATTTGAGAAATTGTTAAGCCAACTAAACGTTATAGTAGAAATAAGAGAGGTATGTATTATAGGATTTTTATATATGTCAAGACAAAAAAAGATTAAAAATAGTAAACATCATTAATTTAAAAAAAAATTGTATATTTGA
>SNQJ01S0002547.1:243204-262818 GCA_010110895.2 Picea sitchensis | reverse complement strand
CCAAAGTCTTGTAAACAAGACCGGGTCCCAGGGAGGACAGAAAAGCACAGTGACCGAAACCAAAAACAAAGAGCTGGAGCTAGAGAGTACACGAGCTAAAGAATCAATACAATAATGCCCAAGAATGCTAACTTCTGGCTCCCGGAGAAAGCCCTGGTTCGCCTCCATTGCCATGAAACGAAGTTCGCCTCCGTCTGCTGGTTCTCTCCAGCGCTTCCATTTCAAATTTTTGTTTCAGTTCACCAATTTTTTGTGCTTAGCATCATCAGACGAATAATAACTTACTCTTGTAAAATGTCTTGATGCTATTGAATTCAAATGAGAATTCTATTGAAATCTGCTTAGGTAGGTAAAGGTGTATGGGGAGATGTATAGGTGGTTGATAAGAATCAGATGTAAGTTGGTTTCTGGATGTGCTGGATTTGATTTCCGATGGGCCAAGCTTTAATAACAGGAGCTTTATCGTACCTCTCGGCTTTTAGGGTATACCCCATAACTAAAGAAATCACCTGCGTGAAATCCTTGTTGAACATCTTTCATTATGCTTTCTGCAGGGAAAATTCTAAACGCCAAATACATACACAGGTACACTCTCTGCACACACATGTACTTACGCACTGTATGTAAGTTGAATCATTGATAATGATCTTGCATTGATTCTGACATATCACTGTATGCATTATGAGGGTAAACGTATGAAAAGCACATGCGGAAGAGGCAATCCGGCATATAAAAAAGTTGTGTGAGGAGTACTTTCTTACGATTTGGGTTGGAACTAAATTACATTCAAACCTTGAACAGAAACCCTACCAATATCATTTTTTCACATCACATTTGGTCTAACATTTCTTCTCTCTATTAGAAAAACATTGGGAGAGGTTTATTTTTCCTAAGTTGGACTTCCTAAGAGGGACTTTCCCATAACATTCCTAGTCAATAACCAAATATTAAGGATATTACCATTATTTTTGTAGGATGGACTCTTCCATAAAGGATATTTTCATAACATTCCAATTTAATAGCCAAATGTTGAAGATATCCTCGGTCCATTTATTTGTCCTATATATGTAGGACATGTATGGGAGACTATTGGGATCCTCCCCAGCGGTATAATGGGGGATCGAAGGGCCCATAGTGATGTAATAATAGTGGAGACCATTCAATGTAAGGTGGACTAGGTCCACCATATTATTAAATAAGGTCCACTATTGTAGTTTTACTTTTTGAATAAATACCTTGTTCGAGTGAACCTTGTTCGAGTTTCGTTTCATATCATGGATTTTCTTCCAACTTTGATATTGCAATAATTTTGTGGATGTTATAAAAGGACGTGTAGAGAGCGAAGAGGAAAGAGGTAAAACATAGATAAATCCCGACACATTCCATGGAGGGAGAAGGAAAAACACAGTCTAGTTTGGGTAAAACACATAATTTCAAACACAAGAATAAATTTAAATAGCTTGAGATTAAAATTTCCAGAAATGCTAAAGAACCGATAACAATCAAGGATTTCAGAGAGTGTATGGAAATTTAATAGACCAAGATAATTAAATTTTTGAAGAGAAATTGTACATCTTGCTGAAATATAAATACCAGAACCCATGCCGATTCAGTGAAATTTAAAGCATGTACATATTAAATATCAATACAATTACAATTCTCAATAAAATACCATAGTCGATGACGAAGGTGAATGTGGAGAAGATCTTCAGAAACTGGCACTCCTTTTGATCTCCTACTTGCTAATCGATGAGACTTCACTGGTACCTCCCAGTCAACTCTAGGGGTACTATTTTTCTCCCTTATTCCCCCCTGAGCCACAAAGGGGCCACACACACACACAACCAGAAATACTCTAGATCGCAGCTCGCCTCACAAGGTAGAGCCACCACTCTCTCTCTCAAGTTGGGTATCCAAACTCTCACAAGTAAAACCTATCAAAATTTATGCAACACTCCTAAAATCACTCATATTTCTCCCTTTATTCCCTTTATTTCCAATTCATGGTCGACGCCTTTCTAAAAGTAGTTGAGTTAAAATAAGAAACTTCTCCTAGTTAAACTATGGTTAACTAGACTCTAGATTCCTTTCTATGCGTACCCATTTCCATTATCTTTATTCGAATTTTACCTTCAATTCCATTTTTGTAATTACTTGCACAATGTTTATTTCTTTAGATTTGTTTTATTTTCAATGATTTCTTAAATTGATTCATTTCATCCCCTCTTTATTTAATTTATAAATTCAGGTTTTTTTTTAGTCTTCTCACTTAACTTAGACTTAGGCTTAGTTAATTTTTTAGTTGTGAAATCCTAGACCCTTAGGGATTATGATTAATAAATTCATTCTTTAATTAATTAATCAATCAATTAATTAATTTGGCAGTGCTCGAGATTTTACAAGGTTTAACATTCACTCAAATTTTTTTAGGCCACCTAGATTTATTGAATAATTTATTTTTTTTAATTACACAATGCTCCCTTCAAGGCACACTTTCTGCGCCAAGGGTGCCACTCGACTTTGATTCAAATTTTTAATTTCGTGATGTGGCCTTCAATACGCACTCAGTGATCCAATGGTGCCACTCGCCTTTGATTGGTTTCGGTAGTTGTCCAACCCTGGGAGTGAAAACTCCATTCAAGTGACCTTGTGAGAGACTAAGGGATTCTAATGAATAAGGACACTACCTTATTGTGTGTCCCATATAAATATTCATGAGAGTTTGTCTTAGTCTTCCCTCATGGCATCATGAATCTCTTAAACTACGTAATCATTAACCTATAATTCGAGCCACGATGGGAGTGTTAGTAGGTTGTGTCAGGGATGTTTCCAAACCTCTGCCTTAATATCTAATGTATGTGCATGGCTCCTTTACTCCTTATGTGAGTCAGATTAGCTAGAAATCGTCAGCTTTCATCCATGAACGACACAATGTCAATGATACATAAACAACATCATAATATAATTGATCATATGTCACATATGCATAAATGAAATACTCAAACCAATACAATCCACTCCCTGACTCAATCTGGAGTCCAAGGAGGTCTAGCGATGCCATCGACATACTCAATATGTCAAGTGTCCTGCACACTTAGGATAAACTCGTCAATAGCATCTGTGTATACATAGATATCGACAACATAAATCATAATCCATCAACATCATATTAAGAATCCATAAGAAAAACAAATAACAATATACTATAACCGGATCACTTGCACACAAGTGTCCTCAAAGAATAAGTCAATATCATGTGCTCGCAAGATTGGGATGTTACATCCTCAATATAGGATTGAAAAAAATTGTAAATCAGTGGAACATTGGCTGTAGAATAAGAAAAAAATCATCTTTGACTCTCTTGTCATTCATGTCATCTTGTATGGATGTGAATTTTGGGGATGTAATATTTCTAGAAAGTCCTTGAGAAATATATAATAGATTGAAAAACATTTTTTAACCTATAATCTCAATATAAAAGGTAATACACCCTATCCTATCCTCCTTATAGAACTGATCATTTCTCCCATTGAGAGCACGACTATGACTAAGTACCTAATGTACAAGAACAAGATAAACGATATGGAAGACAAGAGGCTTTCCAAAATTGCTTGATAGTCTATTCAATACCACTTATGGCTTAGTCCAACATGGATTAAGTATGCCAAGTATTGGCTAAATAATTGGGAAATAAATGAATATTTTATTTTGCATAATAACGATAATATTAAAAATATCATTAGATCTAAATTTAAGGATAAATTGTGGTGTGATAAATATTTTCAGGATAAAAGAAAATTAAGATAATATAAGGATATGATCAACACTAATATATAAGATAAAGAGTATCTCTTTGTTTTTGAAAAGAATAAAGAAGAAAAACAATATTTCCAAAAGAAGAAGAAACTCTCACAAGCTCCATAGTTAAAATGGACATTGGAAAATTCTGAGAATGTTATGGGTAAAAAACATTTTCCATGTTTATAATGTCGAGTCTATACAAATATTGGATCACAATTTCAAAATATTTGTCACAATACCGACTTTGCTAACCTTCTAACTCATCAAAACTATGGTGATTTTGGAATTCTTATCTTACTGTTTTTCAAACAAAAAAATAAGATTATAAAGAAAACAAAGTGACGATGATGATTATCATGATAGTACCCCTACCTCCTTCTTGACATGGCACGAGTGTTAAAATTTTATTTTTCTTAGCACTCCTTTATCTTTGTTGACGTTTCACCCTTTTTTGTGTGGCATAGGTGTTGAACTTCTATTTTCCTTAGTACCCATCGCTTTTAGGTAACGTGTAACCCTTTCTGAGTTGGCATATATTTCAACCTCTTTATTTTCTTAGCACCCCTTTCTCCTTGTTTTCATGGAAAGGGTGTCAAACTTTTACTTTTCTTAGTAACCCTTTATATTTGTTGACATCAACTGAGACCAATTGGTCTATTGTAGCTTAATAAAGTAAGACATTAGTTTGATTTCTTTAAATTTGTATTTATATGTTGAAAACCAGGGATGATTTTAAGGATGGAAATTTATTTTTAAATGTAGAAACCTTGGTGAATCTAACTAATCCTTCATATGCCAACTAAAAATGTTTGGCGATATTTTTGTAAAAATATTGAAATTTCTAGGGATTTTATATAGTTTGTATAATTTTTTGGCAATTTTTAAGGTAAAATAATTTTATCCTATAGAATTTGGGCGAACATGTTTTTGGGAAAAACCATGGAAAATTATCCCATGAGAGAAATTTAGCCCCTAAAATCATCCTTGTTGAAAACGCATTGAGAGAAGCATTCCAAGATCAACATAGTTTTGATGACTTAGGAGGTTAGGAAGGTTTGTACTGTGGAAAATATTTTAAAATTGGGGTCTAATATGGGTATAGGAAGGGAAATAAAAGAGGACATGTTTTTCATATTATACCCTCTTAGTGTCACAAATATGATGACTTCATTCATCCCACAGTGTTTTGGGAATTTTCCAATGCCCAGTTTCACTATGTAGCTCGTGAGTGTTTGTTCTTATTTTAGTGATGTTGATTTTCTTCTTTGCACTTCTCAAACCTGAGAGGTAATTTTTCTCCTCTAAATTAGGGTTGACCACCTCCTTGTAGTATCTTAATTTTCTTTTATCCACCAATTCATTATCATACTACATATTCTCAAATTTAGAAGTAATGGTATTCATAATATTATTGATATTCTGCATGATGGATTCTTCTTGTATTACCCAATGTTTTAGCCAAGATTTGACATCTTTATGCCATCACCGCTTGAGCCACTGATGGTTTTGGATAGAGTTTGAAACAATTTTAGGGACTCTCTTGTAATCTGTGTTGTTTATCGTATTCTTGTACGTTATATATCAATTCTCTCAACAGAGAGAATGATTTATTCTATGAGGAGGATACAATATGGTGTATTTCCCTTAGTTCTTAGATTATAAGTTATAAAATTATTTTAGATGTATTCTATCTTTCTCCATGATTCTCTGGATATATTTCAACCACAAACTTTTCATTTACTTAAGTTATCTGGAGTGATGAGAGCTTGAAATAGGAGGTTTTTTTTATTTTTTTTTATCTCAAAGACAAAGTTTTGTTTATTTACAGTTGTTTTCAAGCCCATAATAAGATTTCAACCCTCCATGTATCCTTTTGTAACCACTATAGTTCCAATTGAGCTTGTTGTGGATATCAATTCCAAGATATTTGTATGAAGGAACTTCCTCCAAGATATTCTTGTCATAAAAAAAGAATCATAGGTGATCCTTTTGTATTTAATTATTAAAACTTTTGTTTTTTTGGTGTTCACAGTCATGCCTGTGTTAAAGAAGAAGTCCTTCAGAATTATTAGTTTCTTACCTAGGTTATTGAGACTGATTTCCATAATAACAATATCATAAACATAAGGAAGGAGGATGTCAACTATACTAGAAAGAGTTGGTCCAACACAAGGTCTACATCATCCCGACAATCTTCTAACTTATCAATATAGATGTGGAAAATGGTAGAGGATTGAGGAAAACCTTCTCGGACTCCTATATTAAATTTAATTTCTTCCAACCAGTCATGAGTGATCCTAAATATGGCAATAACATTCTTGTATAGCCTTACTGCAACATTTCTTAACTCGAAAAGGACTTTAAGCTCTTCTAACATATTCTAAAGGTTAGTCTAGAGCATAGTGTCAAAATATTTTCTAAACCAAAAATAATCTCAATGAACATTAAATATCATCCTCATCACCCTATATGGATAAGTTCATTTCATAAAACTTCAAAATTTAAAGGATTTTTTATAAATCACATTTTTACCAATTAAATAAAACATACTATAAAAATATTTTAAATAAATATATTCACTTTAGTAAACTTTTATTCACTTACTAACTTAATCCACTTATATAGTGGAACACCATTTTTTTTTTTAAATGTCGACTTCTTCCGATTTAAGAGATATTACTACAAAACTTATAATACATTACATAGCAATGAGTGAGCCTAATGGTTAAGAACATGTGTTTCCTCCTAAGATGTCACAATTTCAAATCCAAAGAGGGGTAGGGTATGAGTCAAATTGTTTCTAATAAGAATTATAATGGTTTCTTTTGTGTGTACTTAAAAAAACTCTTATTGGATTCTTCATTTAAATGCAAATATAAATATCTCTAAAATAATCAAAACTCTATTTTTATCTTTCCATAGCTACATAAATTATTAATTTTAAATTTTAAAAAATTGAGTTAAAGCATAGCTAATCCTTAATCAATCTTATGTCTAATAAATTATTACTACTATAACATATAACCTCCATGCATGCCAACATAGTGCCTTAACAACTACCACAGAGTGTTCTACACCCTGAAAAAAAACATATTATCATATGTTTTAATTTAACTTTTTTATTGTTCATTATACCATCCTATATCCATCTTAACTCTAGATCTATCATGCGTCAAGAGGGATCAAATCCGTCGAGGTGAAAACTACCTTTTAGAGTGAAAAAATGTTGGAAAGGTTTGCACCTTGATGTATTTGATCCCTCTCTGAGGACAGTTCCAAGTTAAGATGGATCTACGGTGGTTCCAGTAAACTTGAATTTTTTAGATGATAATATTTATATATATGTATATGTTTAAGATAAACTTGATACTTTGAATTTTACATTATTATGAATCTGAATAATAACAAAGTAAGAATTTTGGAGAATCAGAATAATAATAAAGTAACATTTTTTAGCGATAAAGATGTTGAATAATAACAAAATAGAATGGTTAATATATTGAATAACATGTATATTGCATCATATCATTAAGAAGTGATATAAGGATGATATTTAATAACTCATATATTACATAGTAACTGATATCGTCCTTTCCTTTTCTAAATTTATCTTACACACTCACACACTTTCCCATATTTTACTCTAGATATTGCACTAAAAGTGAGTCCTTGAAGAAATTTAAACCTCTGAAGTTTTTTACATTTTATATATCCTAATATTATAAGGTTTAATGTTCAAATACTAATAGATAAATCACACCTAACCAAACAAATTATGGGACTTCAACTTATAATATCTTTTATGAAATTGATTTTCATTGGGTTATTTCTAAATTCACTTCACTTGGTAATTTCATTGGGTTATTTCTAAATTCATTTCACTTGGTAATTTGCACTATCTCACAACTAAAATCAATATATGGGATCAATTTTCTTCATTTTTCATAGTATTATCAGTGAAATCAATGCACCATATTTTTTAATGTGATATCATTGTCATTGAAATCAATGCACCCTATTTTTTCAAGTTATAATATTGTTAAAATGAACACAATTACTTCATTATGCTAAATCATTTTCATTGTATCATCACTTAAATCAATGCATATTCTTTTTCATTATGTCATTATTGAAATCAATGCAACTAATTTCTTTAAATCATGTATCATTGTGTCATTAGTAAAATCAATGCATTTCATTGTTTTGCATTATGTCATTATTGAAATCATAACAACTAATTGTTCTAAATCATTTTTCATTATACCATCTCTAAAATAAATGCACCCTATTGTTTTGTGTTATATGATTGTTGAAATCATTTCAATTCCCTTATTTATCTAAATCATTTGTGTAACATCATGGAAATCAATATGCTAGTGTGTTATATCATTATCAGTGAAATCAATGCACCATATTGTTTTATGTTATATCATTATCACTAAAATCAATGCACCCTATTGTATTATGTTATGTTATGCTCAATCATTTTTAATTGCATAGTCACTTAAAACAATGCATATAGTTTTGCATTATATCATCATTGAAATCAATGCAAATAATTTATCTAAACCATTTATAATTATGTCATAACTAAAATCAATGCATTGCATTATTTTTCATTATGTATTATTGAAATCAAAGAAAATAAGTTCTTTAAATCATGTTTCATTGTGTTATCTCTAAAATAGATTCACCATGTTGTTTTGTATTATATCATTGCAAATAATTTCAACTCCCTTATTTCTCTAAATGATTTTTTTAATATCATCACCTATTGTTTTTTGTAATGATTGAAATCAATATGAATTATTTTTTTGTGTTATATCATTACTGAAATCAATGTAGATATTCAATGATTGATATTTCATTCTCTTATAGTTTCCATGATTGCAACATATCAATAGTACAAACTCAAACCTCTTGAATTCTGAAACATTTTTCATTTTGATAATGGATTAAAGCATAATTATATATCTTGAACGCATTAAAGTATAATTACATATCTTCAAAATCATTTCATGTTCTTCATATTCAATCCCAATATACTTCTTATTATTTTACATTTGAAAAAAATTGAAAATGTATGGATGTCCAAAAACTCCCTACTTTTTTAATGTTAGACTCGTTAAATAGTAATCTTATATATTTATATGATACATAATAAATATGCAATATATCTTACTAAACTTGAAGTCTCCAAGAAATCAAAATATTCTATAAATTAGTAATTGAGAGAAGGTTGGTCCTCTAACATAAGTTTGATATTGATATAGATTTAATATTCATATTAATAATTATTTAGGAATATTATTGAAATTTGTAATAATTATTCAAAATATTATACTTTGATTTTTATTATTTTTATGGTTAGTAATTACTTTCAAAAATATATGAACATAATGAAACCCTAATTCAAAATACACCTACATTCAGATGATAAGTGGATTATACACACTATGTATTACTTAACTCTGGATCCATGCTATGTTTAAATTGTTATTCCTAGCTCATGTTAAATTTAATACAACATATTGATTCATGTTAAATAATTAATATAATCTATATGCTACTCTGGATCATATTCTTAAAGGTGGATATAATGTAATAGATTCTTAATTATCATAATAAATAGATTATTGTATGATGATTATGATATTAATCTCAAACATTATGTTATTTGTGATGTTATTGTTTTAGTGATAATGATCTATATTGTGTCAATGTGCATGATAGATCTCCAGTTAAGTGTGCATTGATGGATGATTTTTTAGGTTGAAAATTAGATCACCTAATTTTTTTTTGCATGTTAAATGAAATGAAATCTAAAATATGGTATAGGAATCAATACTTTGAACTATAGATATATATGAATAAATATTTTAGTGAAATTAAATATGAAAATGTGAAATTATAATAGATAAATAGATCTTTAGAGGTTAAGTAATATTAAATATATAAAACTTGACAATTATAACAAATAAATAAATATTTCTACATTTAAATCATATTAAATATATAACACTTGTGTTATTGAATATAAGCTTGCATTGAAATCCCATCATGATTATAATTTCTTAATCAACAATAGGTTTGCATTTCCATAGTTACTAATATGTATAAGAATATAATTTTAGGAAAGGGATAATTTTTCCACAATAGTGCACATCATCCCTAGGTGCATTTCCACAAAGTAGAAACATACATAAATATTGATAATGTTGACAAAAAAAATTTAAACAAAAATTACAATACTTAAGTCTCAAAATTTTAAAATGTACCTATTATACTTATGGGTGAGTGCAAGCTAATGTTGGTCTCTCGTGACATCATACTTTTACAATTAATTTGAATATGGTGTAAGGATATGAAACTTAGGAAATTGAATCAGTTTTCCGAATATATAACTTGTATTCATATAAATTGTGAATAACTATGTCAAATTTGATTTTTTTTCTAACAGTGGTATCTTATTTTTCCAACAAAATATAAGGTATGCGTTTTCGTTCACGCAGGTGATGAGTACCTTAAAGATGAAATTTTGTTCCAAAAACTTGTATACTTGTAGAGAACGCGTTTTTCTTATGTCATGTATTTTTTGGAAACTTATAATATTAATTTTATATTTTTTTTAAATTATCAAAGTAAACATATCCTTGGAATTACAATGTATGTTGTTCGTGCATTCTAAGAGGGTCTTAACATGATCAAAACATATTTTTTTTTCTAGATTGTAGATATCGGTGTCCTCTAGTGCTGGATATAACTCATTTGAGAAATTGTTAAGCCGACTAAATGTTATAGCAGAAATAAGACAGGTATGTATTATAGGATTTTGATATATGTCAAGACAAAAAAAAAAAAAAATAGTAAACATGATTAATTTAAAAAAAAATTGTATATTTGAAATCTAAACAACTAACTCTATGTGTGTATGTAGTTTCCTCAATAACTGAATTTTGTATCCTATAGAAAGATAATGTTAAATACAGAGATATGGAGAGGAATTCATAAAAATGGAGGATTTTATTTATTTGTAGACCAAACCACTAGGTTTTTCATCTCGATCCTAAATATGAATTAATCAACTCAGCAAACATGTATTCTAGAGTTGTCAATTATGCCCGAAAAAAAATATGAAATTCAAATAACATGCACATTCTTTCTCTCTCTCTCGCTAGCCCCCTCTCCCTCCCTCCTTGTATATTCCTCTTTTTCTCTCTGACCTCACTCTCTCTATCCCTCACTCACTCTCTTCTTCTCCCTCTCTTCCCCTCTCTCCTTATGTCCCTCTTAAGCCCCACTCTCTCTCCTTCATGTCCCCCCTGATATCTCTCTGACCCAGTCACTCTCTTCATATTCTCTCCACATTCCTCCCTCTCCCACTCTCTCTCTCTCTCTGCTCCTCTCTCTCCCTTATCTCTCTCTCTCCTTTCCTCTCTCCTTCTCTTCCCCTCTCCCTCACACATTCTCTCAATTNGAGGGAATAAGGTGGAGAGAAGAAAAAGAGAGTTAGTGGGGTAGAGAGAGAGAGGGAAGAAGGTGGAGAGATGAAAATGAGAGTTAGTGGGGTAGAGAGCGAGAGGGGGGGGAACAATGGGGTAGAGAGAGAAGGGAAGAATGAAACAAGAAATGAGGGAAAGAGGGGGAAGAGAGAGTGATACAAATTTATGAGCGGAATGAAATGAATAACATCCTGAATACATTAACACGGAGATACGGAGAACAACAACATATATCCAATGAACAATAACTTGTATTGAATAAATAATATAGGCTAAAACTGTAAAACTGTAGAACTGAAAACAACTTGCTCGAATGCTGGTAGCTATCTCTGACAAGAGATGTGGCTACTATGTGCATCCGTCTGAGCAGAATGATTACGATGAGGCTCAAGAGGCCTTTTTAACATTAATCATGAATTCCAAAACCCTAGAAATCCAAAAACCTAGAAATCCAAAAACCTAACCCTTGGAGATAAAATGCCAAACGTTATGTGGGCCTTGATGGGTAAGTTGGTACCTCGACTTCCCGTGGTCATAACTTTTGCATACGACCTCCGTTTTAGGCACGTGATAGCCCATTGGAAAGGTCTTTTCGAGAATTACACATTTTGTCCTAAAAATTGACTTTGTCTATAGTTATACTATGGAAAGCCAAGAAGTCACTATTTAGGGCCCCAAAACAACCCAGGAAGTACATAAATATGTATTGACATGAAAATTTCCAAAATAAGTCATTTGGATTAGGTGGGCGGAAACTAATATCCACCTGGAAGTTGTGTGGGGATTTAGATAGCCCTGGAAGTGTAAAACCCACAATTGTAAAGAATTATAGAAGCACGTGTTGAACTAAAAACTGTCAAGAGGAGTCACTTGGAATAGGTGGGTGTCCACCAATATTCACTTCGATCAGTCCTCCCCCCTTAGGAAGAAATAGTGTCCATCACCTTGAGTTCCACCATTAGCTGTGAAATTGTTTGTTGAATTTGGCTCTGAGTGAGCCACTTCCCTTGGTGCAAGATCCGACCTATCTTGAAAACCCGATAAACATGGATTGTCTACTGAAGAGTGCCCTTGACCTATGTGTCCACTATTTGATGAGTGGATGCATGTTCCATGCAATAAGGGTTGATATTTGTTGGTGTCAATTGTTCTGCGATCTTCGATGTGTCTAGTAATGGTGTAAAATAGGACCAAAGGAGGTCCACATTGAACAATGATTGCAAGCCAAGGAAGGGGGGAGTGTTGAGATAAAAATCATTGTCACCCACATCCTTGGTGATATTTTAAGGCCCATAGAGAAGTGGAAGGATCTTTTGATGGGGCCCGATAATGCATTGTTTCTACAATTGTAACCAGACCTTTTCTTCCACCTGAAACTTGTGTGGTACTCGGTGTTCATCATAGCTTTTCTTGTACTTAGCATTGAGTTTCTACAAAATCTCATGGAACTATTGGCGGAGGTGTTGAATCTATTCAATGAATTTGGTGTCTTTGTTGGCCTTGGACTGAACATGGGAAGAATATGTCTATGTGGTTGCAAGAGTTAGTGCAACATTAATGGGACCCAAGGGTTGGAATCCTAGCCCCAATTGAAATGGGCTATGGTTGGTGGAGCTATGAAGATCCCTTTTGTATTTGTGTTGAACATAGGGAAGACTCTCATCCCATCTACGTATATTCTTAGAGTTATGCATGCACAGGATATGCACAATCATCTGATTGACCACCTCTGTTTGGACATCGGTTTGAGGGTGGAAGGAAGTGTATTTAGTGAGCTTGTTGTCCAACAATGACCAAATAATCAACCAAAATGTGTTGAGGAACCTATTTCCCCTATTGGAGATGATGGTCTCTGGTACCCAAAAATGGACCCACACTACCTCGGAGAAGAGCTTGGCAGTATCTGTCGTTGTGATTCTCTTCTTGTAGGACGTGAGAATTGCCATCTTAGAAAACCGATCAACCACCAAAAATATGCAATCATTTCCTTCCTTTGTGGATGAAATACCATAGATGTAATCCATCGAGATGGATTCTAAAGGCCTCTAGGGAGTAGGAAGAGAGATTTATAAACCTTTCTTCTTGATGGCTTGCTTGGAAATCGCATAGGTAGTGCAAGATATGATATACTTGTTAATGTCATGTCAAAGTTTTGACCAATAAAAATATTTCTGTAGAACGGCCACAGTTTTATCCATGCCAAAATGTCATGTCATCCGATTGTAGTGAACCTCCTAAATAAACTTTGCATGGTCTCTTGCAGGAAAACAAAGATATCCCAGATGGCATAATAGTCCATCCTAAATGTGAAAATCAATGACATTCGCTCCTGTACCCAAGAGATTATAGGTGGTGGCGAAGTCAGGATTTCACTGATAAAGTTGGGGCCACTCAGATGCATCATGCCCACAAGAATGGAGCATGGTGGTGAGTGAAACCATGAGAGATTGAATGAGGCAGTAAGTGACATGATTTGTGCTCCCTGTCTTATACTTGACGTTGAGATGGACCTATTGCAGGTATGTGGACCATTTTCTATGGCGTTCTACAACTTCCCTTGTGTCTTTATGAACTGTAGAGGCTTGTGATTAGTGTGGTTGACTATCTCATTTCCTAGAATGTAATTTTTATATTGACGATAGAATTTCACAATGTAATACATTTCCTTATCATAGGTGGGGTATTTTTAGACGGTATTTGAGAGTGTATCAATATGGTATGCTATTGGATGATTTTGTTGAGTGAGAACTACTCCTACAACATAATTGGATGCATCAATCTCAATATCGAACGATTGTTGCAGATCAGGTACAGAGAGTACTAGAGATGAGCACAAGCAATTCTTTAGATAATCAAATTCTCTTTGTTGTGCCTTCCCCCATATGAACTTTTCCCTGCCACCACCCTTGGTCACTTGGCTAAGGGCCCATGCAATATGAGAGAATCCCAACATGAATCGTTGATAGAAGTTGGCAAGTCCCAAGAAGATTCGAAGCTTGATTAGTTTGGTTGGGGTTGTCTAGTCACTGATGATGTGGATATTAGTTGGATCCACATGTACCCCATGCTCATCAACAATGTAGCCCAATTATTGGACTATGTTCATGCCAAAGGATCATTTTTCCAAGTTGGCATATAGCTTGTGTTGCCACGGAGTGCTCAAGACCTATTGAATATGTTGCATGTGCTCCTCTCAGGTTCTATTGAAGATGAGGATGTCATCCAGATATACCACCACAAAAGAGTTGGTGAAGGGTCTCAATACATCATCCATAAACCTCATGAAAGTGGTTGGTGCATTTGTTAAGCCAAAGGGCATGAAAATCCATTCGAAGAGACCTTCTTTAGATTTGAAAGTTGTCTTCCATACATCAGTCAGTTCAATGGGAATATGGTGATAGCCATACTTTAGGTCAACCTTGTTGAAGAACTTTCCCCCCTTGAGTTGGTCAAGACGGTCATTAATTCAGGGAATTGGGTACCAGTTCCTGACTATGATTTTGTTTAATTCTTTGTCATCAATGCAGAGCCTCCAAGTCCCATGTTTCTTCTGCACCAATACAATCGAACTTTTGCAAGGGGAGGAGTTGGGTATGATGGGCCCCTTTTGAAGAAACCCTTTGATATGACGCTTAATTTCGTCATTTTCCATCAACAAGCGATGATAGAATGGTCTATTAGGAAGAGGTGCATTGCGGGTTAGATCAATTATATGCTTGACTTGGTAGTGCATCAGTACCCCAGTGGGTGAGGAGAAGATGTCTCTATACTCTTCCACAATCTCTTCCACTTTCTTCTGCTACAAAGGGAGGCTCTATGTAGAGGCCACAGATTTTGCGGTGACCTTCTGCTTACTATGAGGATGGATCACAAAGAAGATGAATTTCTCGGTCTGTGAAATGACCTTACTTCATTGCTTAGTAGAGATTAAATAAATAGAGGTAGGTGACTCTACCTTTGGAATCTTGTACAATTGTCTACTCAAAGTAATAATAACACTACAGGGTCTACACTCATACATAGCATGTCACTTCCATAAATATGGTTTTCCTAAAAAACATCACAAATGTCAAGGGGAGAAATGTCACACAATACCTCATCTTTGAAGGGATTGATGTCATAGGCCAGAGGACATTGTTGGATGATGCATAGATCTCTTCCTTGGCAAAGTCAGTCGATGGTGTAGAGTTGTAGGTGCAGTGTTATCGTCAGGTCCAACTAATTGATGACCTCTGTTGAGATCATGTTCTTTTGAAAGTTGTTATTGAAAATGAAATGAATCAGAGTCCCATTTACCCACGTCTATGAGTGAAAGAGGTAGCCGCCTTCATTCGGTTCTTCTGGTTCGCTTGGTTCTACTTTGGTGGTAGCGACAGTGGCGTTGGGTTCGGTATTGATAATCCGCTTACCTCTTTCTGAATTTGGTTCAGAGTCAGAATCTACCTATGACTCGAAATATTTCAGCCTAGCCACTAGTGACTGCTTGGAGCGACATTGTTCAGTGTTGTGCCAAGGGATTTTATGGTATTCACACCACTTTCTTGTGTCCTTCGACTTCTCAGTACCCTTTCTTTGTTGCGACTTGGAATGGTTGTCCTGAGAGTGTCCATCTTTTCTCTGTACCTTGTTTTGTGGGTTGGGGCCACATTTTCCCTACTTCGGATGTGAGGAGTTTGCAAATCCAAAATCTCGCCTCTTCTTCTTAAATTTTTGTTTGATCTTGATAACATATCTATAAGCCGTACCTAATGAAGCGATGTCTAGAAACTTCATTTCTGTTTGAATGTATCTATGCAGAAAATCATAATATTTGAGTAGCAGATGTCGTTCAGAGTCTTTGATACCCAATTTGGTGTGAAAGGTGTGGAAAATATTGGTGAAATATGGTGTTGTCTAGTCCCTTTCCTAACGCAATGTGGTCCATCTTGTGTACTTGTCCTCATAGCTTCCAAAAATGTAGTATTGTTCTTTAATGGCATATCTCAAGGAATCCCATGTGGGGGAGACCGCAAATATTGCATATTTCTCTATGGCCCTTTGCTTAGACTAAGTATCCCACCAGTCCTTAACATGGGGGACGACCTTGAGGAGTGCAAAAGTAATATTTTCCTTGTCAGAAAAATTGTGTATTGAAAATTACCCTTCGAGCAAATTCAACCATTTATATACAACATCTGCATCTATCAGTGCTTCAAATAATGGAATATCAAAATTTACTTGTAGCTTGAATAGGGTTGCATGGCCGCTTGATGAATATTTGTCTCCTGTGGGCAACCGCTGAAGAATCTGCGCAAAGTTGTTCATCATTTCGTTCCTTTGTCATGCAAGGGATTCCTTAAGCAATATTTTAAAAGGATCTCCTGCTCCATCATATTTCTTTTCATCCCCCATGAGTTATTATTGGGCTCAACGCAACCGATATTGCAAAAGATCGACTGGTTCAAGTCCAAACTTCTTCTACATAGATCTTGTCGGGGACATGCATGAAGAACATAAATGAAGAGAAGATCACTTTGATACCACTAATCTAGATTTATGAGAGGAACAAAATGAATAACATATTGAATACAATAACAGAGAGATACAGAGAACAACAAAAGTTATTCAGTGAACAATAACTTCTATTGAATAAATAAAATAGGCTGAAGCTGTAAAAATGCAGAACTAAAAAAAACTTGCTCGAATGGTGGTAGTTATCTTTGAGAAGTGATGTGACCGCTATGTGCATCCATCTGAACGTGCTAAACTAAAAATTGTCAAGAGGATCTAGTTGGAAGAGGTGGGTGGCCACCAATATCCACCTAGATTAGAGAGGGGGGTAGACAACGAATGAGAGAGAGGGAGAGAGCAATGGGAGAGAGAGAGAGAGGAAGATAGATGGANAGGGAATATTTCATTTTAAGAGGAATGTGCACTTGTTCCTATTAATAATAATGTGTGTGTGCTTTAGAAACACGTGTGCATTCTTAAAGTGTGTGTGTTATTTTTATTTCAATTTGTTTTGGGAATGCTCCCATGGTCTTCTACATGTGCTTCTCAGGAACGTGTACGTGTACGTATCCGTGTTCTTGGGAACGTTCCTATATGACTTGTTGACTGGAGATTCAAGCTTCGTGCACTCACTCTTATAATCATTTGCAAATTGCAACTCACTCAGTCTTTCCTGTCATGGTTATAATTTTAGGAATCAACATTAGGTTTGCATTTTTTTTAGTTACTAATCTTATAGGAATATATTTTTAGGAAACAACAGTGCACATCATCCGTGGGTGCATTTCTACAAAATAAAAACATAGAGAAATATTAATAATATTGAAAAACTAAAAAAAATTAAATATATATGTTTTAAAATTTTAAAATGTACAATTTTAAAATTTACAAATTACAGTTGACTTAGTCTTTTCGATATCTAAAAAAGCCACAACTAAGACACAAATATTCACTTAACATAATATTTTAAATTAAATTTACTGAAATATATATATTTTTCTTTGTTTTTAAATTTATAAAACATTATTTTTTATTTAGTGAATATTATATTTTTTTTAAATGAAAACGATAGAATTATCAGTTAGCACAATGTAAAAAATATCAGTAACCCTGGTATGATTATTTTGTTCAGCCAGGGACGTGGAAAAGAACACCCAGAACACAAGGAAAACGTATGTCATTACAATTAAAAAAATATCATTCAATCTAATTACATCAAATTGTTTAGCCATGGTATATGTAGAGGAGGCGACCGCTGTTTCGGTATTATTTGAGCGCAAGTGAAGGACACCGATAAGATCGGACGGTCGGAGAATTTTAGATTGGACAGTAACACTCCAACCAAATTTCAATCGTCACCCCTTTTGTAACCAGTAGTCTAAACGTTTTATCTTTTGGAAGTTTTTTTGTTTGATTTTGCTTGAAATTTGGTGATGAGATTAGGCTGCCAGCCAAAAGGTTGACGTTTGATTTTGCTTGAAATTTGATGATGAGCTTTGAAATTCGATGATGAGCTTTGGTCAGAACTGGAAATAAGAAAAGGAGCTTAGGCTGCCAGCCAAAAGGATGACAGTTCTGTTGGTTAGCTCAGGCTGCCAGCCAAAAGGATGACAGTTCTGTTGGTTAGCTCAGTGGAAGACAGCGACCAGATCTGCCACCGATCCCTATACAACAGCCAAAGTCTTGTAAACAAGAAAAGGAGCTTAGGCTGCCAGCCAAAAGGATGACAGTTCTGACAGTTCTGTTGGTTAGCTCAGTGGAAGACAGCGACCAGATCTGCCACCGATCCCTACACAACAGCCAAAGTCTTGTAAACAAGACCGGGTCCCAGGGAGGACAGAAAAGCACAGTGACCGAAACCAAAAACAAAGAGCTGGAGCTAGAGAGTACACGAGCTAAAGAATCAATACAATAATGCCCAAGAATGCTAACTTCTGGCTCCCGGAGAAAGCCCTGGTTCGCCTCCATTGCCATGAAACGAAGTTCGCCTCCGTCTGCTGGTTCTCTCCAGCGCTTCCATTTCAAATTTTTGTTTCAGTTCACCAATTTTTTGTGCTTAGCATCATCAGACGAATAATAACTTACTCTTGTAAAATGTCTTGATGCTATTGAATTCAAATGAGAATTCTATTGAAATCTGCTTAGGTAGGTAAAGGTGTATGGGGAGATGTATAGGTGGTTGATAAGAATCAGATGTAAGTTGGTTTCTGGATGTGCTGGATTTGATTTCCGATGGGCCAAGCTTTAATAACAGGAGCTTTATCGTACCTCTCGGCTTTTAGGGTATACCCCATAACTAAAGAAATCACCTGCGTGAAATCCTTGTTGAACATCTTTCATTATGCTTTCTGCAGGGAAAATTCTAAACGCCAAATACATACACAGGTACACTCTCTGCACACACATGTACTTACGCACTGTATGTAAGTTGAATCATTGATAATGATCTTGCATTGATTCTGACATATCACTGTATGCATTATGAGGGTAAACGTATGAAAAGCACATGCGGAAGAGGCAATCCGGCATATAAAAAAGTTGTGTGAGGAGTACTTTCTTACGATTTGGGTTGGAACTAAATTACATTCAAACCTTGAACAGAAACCCTACCAATATCATTTTTTCACATCACATTTGGTCTAACATTTCTTCTCTCTATTAGAAAAACATTGGGAGAGGTTTATTTTTCCTAAGTTGGACTTCCTAAGAGGGACTTTCCCATAACATTCCTAGTCAATAACCAAATATTAAGGATATTACCATTATTTTTGTAGGATGGACTCTTCCATAAAGGATATTTTCATAACATTCCAATTTAATA
>SNQJ01S0002547.1:208150-241902 GCA_010110895.2 Picea sitchensis | reverse complement strand
ACCTCCTTTTACCCCACTTAAATGTTCAAGTACAAGATGATTCAAAATGAAAATGTCTCCTTGGTATTTATAGGAGACTAGGAGGTTTAATGGCCTAAAGCCGACATAAATAAAATAACATTACTAATCTAAATTACAACTAATGGCCTAAAGCCGACATAAATAAAATAACATTGCTAATCTAATATGCCCCAATTAAGTGGTAATGAGCCAATATTAGGGCTTAACATTGAGGAATTAGTTCCACCCTTCAATATTGCGAGAGATATTTATAGAATCAATATCCACGTCCCATCGGGTTGAACTGGATAAAAATTCATCATACCACAAGAAGACTGAAAATTTCATACAAAGGAAGATCCCAGTAAGTCCTCTTGGCATTGCAAATTTTCAGGATGAGTCCTCCACTATACTTTTTGGTCCCCACATAGATGATAAGGAAGATTCAGTTACACCTTTCTATGTGACCCTAAAAATCCATGAAAAAATGTTACATAATTGTATGCTTGACTTTGGAGAATCTCATAATCTTATGCCAAAGGTATTAATGGAGAAATTAGGGTTAGAAATAACCAGGCCTTACCATGATGTCTACTCTTTTGATGCCAAAAAAGTGAAATGTGATGGGTTTATCAAAAACATGGTGGTTACCTTGACTCAAATACATGTTAAGAGTATCATGATGGATGTGGTGGTAGTTGATGTACCTCCAAACTATGGCATGTACTTGACCTATGTTATGGTCATGATCTATGTTATTGTTCCAGTCTTTGGAGGAGAAAATATAATATTATACATAGAAACAAAATTTTCCTATGTATTCAATGACCAAAATAACTCTGTAAATCATCCCATATATGTTGTTGATCAAGACATGGGTTGTTGCATACTCACAATAAATGAGGAATACAAAGAATCCCTGAATCATGTAAGCCTTATTGTGAGTCCTCCCTAGAGAATCCATGTCATACAAAAGATATATTTTGATGGAGCATTTTCAAAGGAAGGAGTGGGAGTCAGAATAGTCCTCATCTCTCCTAAAAAAGAAGAAATCCATTTGTCCTACAAACTGGAGATTGGGGCCACTAATAATGTAGCTAATTATGAACATAATACCCTTGTTTCCCCCATTTTGTAAATATAACTATAACTAGCCAAGAGACTATGGAAAACTAGATATCTGTGAATGTTGGATTTAATGAACCTTTTTGTTATAAAAAGTCAATGTATGGATTTTCTGTTATTAATAGAAAATGGATATTGTCGAATAACTGTTGAAAGGGGGGTTTTCCAAGATAGACCATGGTCATATCAGCAATATGGAGAGGGGAACCTGAAATGGTTGAGATGAACCCCCACCAAACCAGTACCTTACTGGATTTAATGGATAAGACCTAGAATAATCCTCTGACCCAGAAATGAATTACCAGTCATATTAGTAGCTGGAAGAGTCCTCCTCAATATTTAATGAGGATATGGGGTACAGTACCTATCTGCAAGAATTCTAGGCCTAACCACGAGTTGGGGATTCAGACCCATGCAACCTTGTTGAGGAAGGAAAGAAAAGAGGTAATTTGTGGGCAAAGGCATATCTACAAAGAGAGCAGAGTCGACATACCAATCCCAAGAAGAGAAAAGAGTGTATTTTAGCTCTGGTTTGAGGAAGAACTGAGAAATAAGCTCATTCTAGGAGCAAGAAGCTATTGGCATGGTTTTCATAACAATTTGATAAATGAGGATGGCGAGTGACTCTGGAAGTACTCATGGAGACCTCCTTGCTTGGTACAGAGAAAATTGGTTGCCAAGATCACATGGGAGGAGGAGAGTAACCTCTGTCCCTAACTGTCACTAATCAAGAAGAAAGACTCTCTCTTGTAGCATCATGGTCTATATCAGGGGTGGCCAATGGTAAATTCATTTAGGAATGGTTGTGCCTGTGGTTGGGTGGAAACATACACCCCTTTTAACAATTGCTTCACGATTCTGGTTTTCTGATAAGTAGTTTCGTACTCTCTGTATTGAAATGGAAATGATGTTTGAATATACATGTATATGATTGATTTATGTATTGAATGATTAAGGTATAAATGTTTATTTTCCCTCTATGAACCCATGATTTTGAATGGTATTTGGCTTTCCTTAGCTTAGCAGTTAGAGATTTATGGGACGTAAGTCTGCAAGAGAGTCGAGGTAGTATTTACTGGAATTCTTATGTCATGTCGACCTCTCAAATCTACCTTTGATGGAATACCAATTTCAAACCCTGTGGAAGGAGGAAGCCTCCTTTAGACCTTTCACCCATATGACTAAGGGATAATACCCATGTCCTCAACCAATTCACGGTTAAGGATTAGAGTGTATCCCATGAGAGTTTTCAAAGGACCCATGTGATTAAGGTCTGGGGACCCTATGCTAGGACTGAAAGGAGCTAAGTCTTTCTAGCTTCATAACTTCGGGAGTTTGGAGCTCTGAAGTATTACAACCTTTCCATTTGTAAATCGGATGAAGGGAATGGGTTGTTACAATTACCCACAAGGTTGACCGACGCCTGGCGGTTTCCATAACTATAGCAGATAGACCTACCCATCGTTAAACCCCGATCCATTCACCAATCGCTAAGTAACGTGAGCCGAAGATCCGAGGGTATTCGATAGTCCCCTTGGACGTGGGATCTTCACCTAGGTAAGTTCAATGAGGTCCTACTTCGGGAGAACAAAGATGTGAAGGCACCAAACTCCTCGAACGCCAAAGTTACAAAGTGATGAGAGTTGTGGATCAGGGAAGTTCGTTAAGAACCCCTCTTAACCATCCAATCATCAGTGGAGAGACCCGCATATGGTACTTCGACAAAGTGATACTTCGGGAGAGTGGAGAGACCATAACTTCGAAACCCCCGAAGGCTAGAGTTGTGAATTGATGAAGACCATAGATCTAGGGACCCTTCAGGATCTCTCATAACTGTTATATCTAGACCATGGTCAACCCGACACTTACCACTCTGGGATCAAGGAGGAAGTCACACCATGGATCCCCCGAATGTTGAATTTACGAAGTAATGGAGGCCATAGATATAGGGATTATGTGAACACACCTTGACTATGAGATAAAAGGGCTTGGAAGGTGATTAGTCTTAGGTGACATGGCATACGAAGAGTGGAGCGACCATAACTTTTAACCCCCCGAAGGCCAGAGATGTGAGTTGACAAAGACCGTATATCTAGGGACCCTTCGAGATCTCTCATAACCATTATATCTAGACCATGGTCGACTTGACACTAACTACTTTGGGATCAAGGAGGAAGTCACACCATGGATCCACCGAACGTCGAAGTTACGAAGTAATGGAGGCCATAGATATAGGGGTTACATGAACACACCTTGACTGTGAGATCGAAGGGCTTGGAAGGTGATCATTCTGGGGTGACATGGCATACTGACGTAACCCAGGGTGACATGGATCCATGTTTGACATGCCACATGTCACCTGTATTTGTATGTTTCGCATACCCTATGTTCCCATTAAAACTTGAAACGTGTCACCCAATGTAAGGGCCATGTGTGATCTCTTCCTTGCCATGCGTCACCCCTGGAACTTACCTGTTTGGTCCATTTGGTGGGGTGGGGGTTTATTCGAGATCCACCTATACATTCATCTACATCTAGTATGTCACCATGTGCGAGGGTGGACCCATCAAGTGTCTGGGACTTCAGGACTCTAGAGGTTTGGAATGTAGTGTCAAGGGTAAGTTGAAAGGTCTGAACATCAGAGCCACTTAGCGATATTTCCAACTCCTTTGGGAGTTCAGGAATTATGGACTTCAGAGGACATATGTGTAGAAAGGAAAAGGGACATTAAACATCGAAGCATCGAATGTTGAATTCTCGTCTAGCCTGTGTGTTAGATGAGGATCAAGTCCCATCATTGGATTGGAAAATGGATGGACCTTTCCTGCAGGACGTAGGAAACTAGAGATGGCACGCTTAAATGGACCCACGTGGGCGCCACGTGGACCTCAACTAATAATTTTCAAATAAATTTGGGAGGTCATAACTTGCAAACCAGAGGTCAGATTTGAGCATGGTAGTAGTTGTTAGAAAGCTATAGGTGACTAGAAGAGGATGAAGACCTTAGGCAGGGGATTCAAGATGATTAGAGTACAAAAAAAATTGATACCCCATCCCTAGAGAGGGTACTTAGGGGATGGGTGTGTTACAAATTGGTATCATAACATGGTTACAACACTTGGCCTTCTTGGGCTCATGAATGAATCGCTTAAAATATTATCAGAAAACTTTTAGTGGTGACACCCTATCTTAACCATTCCTAAGAGGCTTAGTTAAACCTCTATTGAAGAGAGGAACGAAACCTTCTGATGTTGTATATGTTTTGAAAACATTGAACTGTGTGTTGTTCATAAACTATTAGATCATTAACTAACATAAAATGTTTTATCAACACTCAAGCAATCAATGGACAGTAGGAAAAATACAACATAAAGGATGGTGACACACCATGAATTGGGGGAAAGCTCCCACAATAGAGAGGAAGAATCTAATGAAAGGAGGGTGGTGTAAACCCCTCTAGATTTTGATGAAACTGTAAGAAGCCTCATGGAATAATTACAGATTTGTAAGGTTGACAATGAAAGGCTAATAAAAGAGAAGGAAAAACAAATTGAAATTAATGTAGTTCTACTACAGATCTTATCATATATACAAAGGCAACTGCAAGATCAACCAACATCCAGTCATGTGGACATACATCATAAAAATAAAACCCAAATTCCACCTAAGATACAAAAAAATGTCCTTGAAAGTGGCCACACAAGGAGGAGAACCTCAAAGAAGGCCCAACATGGAGCCAAGAGACACTCATCAGAAGAATCCTCTAGTGAGGATACTAAGAAATCCAAGGAATATTCTAGTAGAAAAAAAAGTTCACATTCCCAGAGGAAAGGAAAGAAGGGGAAAGATTACAAAAGCCATGACCCTGAAGAGTTCAAGAAAGACAAACCACCCACTTTCGATGAAGAAATTATTAAGGGGGAAGAAGCATAAGTTTGGCTGCTTGGATTGAATAAGTACTTCAAATTCCATGACTAATCTGAAAATTTAAAGGTTTGAATAACCATTTTTAACCTAAATGGAAAGGCCTCCATTTGGTGGGAGGACCTTAGGAATGTGAAAAGAATCCATTAGAAAGACTTGCCATGGAAACAATTTGAGAAATAGTTCAAGAAGAAGTATATTTCAAATAAATACTTTGATGGGAATACCAAGGAGTTCTATGAACTCAAGTTGAGACATCTTACAATAGATGAATATATCAACAAATTCCTTGAAATGATATGGTATGTGCCCTACATAAAGGATGAAAAGGTAAATCTACAACAATTTATTGGTGGACTACCTCAGTCCTTCCGAGACAGAATTGAATTTGATGAGCCAAAGACCCTACAAGGCACTATCTGGAAGGAAAGGTATTTCTATGAGCAATTCAAGAATAAGGCATAACCTCATGAGGACTGGAAGAAGAAAAGTAGTCCACGATTCAAGAAAAAGGGGTTTAAACCCTCAATATTTGAGAACTATGGGAAATTTTCTAAGATGAGCCTTTCTAATAAAAGTGTATATCATCAAAATTTCCCCTCTCAGAATGGAAATAAACCATTTGGAGAAGCCTCTGGTAAGACTGATAACCCAAAGAGAGAACCCTTGAAATGTTAGGGTTGGGAGAAGAACATCTACTCAAAGACTGCCCATATAGGTAACATAAGAATATAAGAGTCTACAACATCCAAGAGGCTACCACAATAAATGATGTGGCTAGGATCATGCCACAAATTTATGCATCCTTGGACAATGGACAAGTCGACCACCAAGATTCATTGGTGGAGATGGAAGATATGATTTCCAGCCATCTAGTTTCCATTTTAATTGACCCTGGATCTAAATTGAGTTATGTTTCCCCTCAAACTGTTGATAAATGTAAATTGAAACAAGTTAAACATGTTAAATCATGGCTGGTACAGCTAGCCATTGGAACCAAAAGAAAAGTAATAGAGGTCATACCAGCATGCCAATTCATTATGAGTGGATTTCCCACCCAAGAAACCTTAAGCATACTCCCTTTAGGATCTTATTACCTGTTGATTGGCATGGACTAGTTGGCTTCCCATAAAACGAATTTGGACTGTTACAATAAAAATTTGCAGTCTGAAAATGGATAAGGGAGAAATGTAACCCTGCAAGGGATTCAAAATCATGTCTCAATGAGACAAATATAATCTCTTCAAGTGAAGAAGTATTGCAGAAAAGGATGCCCTTTATATGAAATTCAAGTGTTGGACTTTGTTGAGGACAACAAACCAAGCCTAAAATACCATCCCATATTAAGAGATTATAGATATGTGTTTCCAGAAGAGGTACCAGGTATACCTCCAATAAGATTAATTTAATTTTCAATAGAACTTGCACCAGGAGTGGTGTCAGTGTCTAGAACTCCCTATAGAATGAGTAAACCACAGATGGTTGAGCTCAAGCTACAACTAAAGGAAATGATGGAAAAAGGATACATTCATCCTATTGTGTCTCCATCGGGAGAACCAACCTTGTTTGTGAAAAATAAGGATGGCACAATTTGGTTGTGCGTGGACTATAAGAAACTCAATAAGATGACCATAAATAATAAGTATTCCTTGCCGAGGATCGATGACTTGTTTGACCAATTAAGGGGTGCTACAATTTTCTCCAAGATTGACTTGAGGTCTGGATATTATCATGTCCAAATTAATGATGAATACATCCAAAAAACAACCTTTAGGACAAGATATGGTCACTATGAATTTGTGTTGGTGCCATTTGGGATAACCAATGCACCAACCACTTTTATGTGCTTAATAAATAATGTAATCAGTAATTTCTTAGACAAATTTATGTTGGTTTTCAATGAAGATATCTTAATATATTCCAAGTATAGGGAAGAGCATGAAGAACATCTCAAGCTAGTTCTTCAAGTACTAAGAGAACATCATCTCTATGATAAGTTTAGTAAGTGTGTTTTTTTCCAGAAACAAGTCCATTACTTAGGCCACGTTATTTTTGAAGAAGGAGTGGCAGTTGATCCTGAAAAGATAATGTCAATTATGGATTTGCGTACCCCAAATGATGTATGTGATATCAAACCCTTTATGGGCCTAGCAGGATACTGTAGGAGGTTCATAAAAGGATTTTCCAAGATTGGTTTCCCAATCACTTCCCTTCAGAAAAAGGGAGTTAAATTCCTTTGGACATTAGAATGTGAAGAGAGATTCCAAGAGCTGAAATTCCTTCTAACCAATGCACCTACGATAAATATTGTATACCCAAAAAAGGAGTTCCTTGTTTGTACAAATTCCTTCAAGGAAGGACTCTAAGGGGTCCTTATGTAAGAAGAGCATGTAATTTTCTACGAATCCATAAAATTGAATGAGAGGGAAATAAATTATGTGACCCACGATCTATAATTGGATGACATAGTGCATTCTTTAAAAATGTGGAGGCATTAACTCATGGGTAGAATATTTGTTCTTATGACAGACCATTGCAGGTTGAGGTAGTTGTTTGATCAACCAAACTTAATTCTAGAAAAGCTATATGGATGGCTCTCCTTAGTGAGTTTGATTTTGAAATAAAACATATCAAAGGAAAAGAAAATAAGGCGTCTTATGCCCTTAGCAGAAGTATTAAATTGATTCACTTGGAAGCTTTAAGAACCTATGAAATAGATGGTAGGGAGAGAGTAAAAATGCACAAGAAACATATGCATTTTTCAAGACTATGAAATCATACTTAGAGAAAGAGCCAACGGGGCTAAAGTATGAGGGTTATCAATTGTTGAATAAAGGCCTGCTAACTTACAAAGGTAGGTTGTATATCCCAAACTGTGACGACTTGAATAGGTTCATGATGGATGAACCACAGAAAATACCATATAATGGTCATCCTGGTTATCAAAAGATGATCAAAGACACTGGGAAACTATTTTATTGGCCCATACTGAAAAAGGACATAGTTGATTACTTGGTTAAATGACTAGAATTTCAATAGGTTAACAAAGAACACCGACATCTAGTAGGTCTGTTACAACCACTACCAATCCCGAAATGGAATTGTGAAACCATTTCCATGGATTTCATCATAGGATTACCAAAAGCGGCAAAAAAGAATGACACCATTATGGTAGTGGTAGAAAAGTTGAGCAAGGATGCTCCCTTCATTCTCATCAACTAAATTTTCAAGGCAATATATATTGCCAATATTTTCATGAAATAAATATTTAGGCTGTATGTCATGCCTAAGGATATTGTATCTGACAGAGATACGAAAATTAATTCAAGCTTTTGGAAATATTTATTTGTTGGTTTTGAAACTAAATTGTTATTTATCACAACCTATCACCCTCAAATTGATGGACATACAAAGAGGGTAAACCAATTGTTAGAGGACATGTTAAGGATGCATGTAATGCATCAACCTAAGAAGTGGGAAGACTACCTACCACTAGTAGTTTTTTCCTACAACAATGGTTATTAAGAGTCATTGAAGACGAGCCCTTTTGAGGCCCTCTATAGCAGACAATCAAAGATTCCAATAAGTTGGGATAACCTAGTAGAAAGAATTACAATCGGACCAAACATGATAAAAGAAATAGAACAACAAGTAATCCAGATAAATTAGAATCTGAAAATAGCTCAGGAAAGACATAAAATCTATGCAGACAGAAAGATGGATCCTAGAGAGCTCAAAACAAAGGATCATGTGTATCTTCGAGTTAGACCTAGGAGGAGCTCCTTGAGAATGGTATCTTGTGCCAAGATGGAACCTTAGTATTGTGGACCCTTTGAAATCTTGGATAGAGTGGGGCCTTTAGCATATAGGCTATCACTTCCTTCCATAGTGAAGACACATAATGTTTTCCATGTTTCATTATTGAAGAAATATGTACATCATTCTAACCATATAATTGATTGGTCTGTGATTCAAGTGGAACCAGAGGGAAAATTCCTACCATAACCTGAATGCATAATAAATAGGAAGAAAAACCCACTCATGAACATAACCATTGCATAGGTCAAGGTGTAGTGGAAACTCTTTGGTCCAGATGAAGCTACATGGGAAATGGAGGATTGCATGAAACATGCATACCCATTTTTGTTTACTTATGTACATACAGGGCACATCGACATATAGAACATCGAGGAAGATGTTCCTTTAAGGGGGAGGGGATTGTAATACCCTTTTTTCCCCCATATTGTAAATATATCTATAACTAGCCAAGAGACTATGGCAGACTAGTTATGTGTGAATGTTGGATCTGATGAACCTTTTTGTTATAAAAGGTCAATGTATGTATTTTGTGTTATTAATAGAAAATGGATAGTTTTGCATAGTTGATGAAAGGGAAGTTTTCCAAGATAGACCATGGTTCTATGAGAGAGATGGCGAGGGGGACGAAAAATGGTTGAGATGACCCCTTGCCAAACCAATACCTTACTGGATTTAATGGCTCATACCTAGAACAATCCTCTGACCCAAAAATGAATTACCAGTTAGATTGGTAGCTAGAAGAGTCATCCTCAAGAGTTAATGAGGAGATGGGGCATAGTACCTATCTGAAAGACTTCTAGGCCTGACCAGGTGTTGGGAATTCAGACCCACACAACCTTGCCGAGGAAGGAAAGAAAAGATGTACTTTGTGGGCAAAGGTAGATCTGCAAAGAGAGAAGAGTCAAAAGACCAGTCTTGAGAAGAGAAAAGATCGTTTTGCAGCTTTGGTTCAAGGAAGAACTGATAAATAAGCTCGTTCTCGGTTAAACAAGATGTTGGTAGGGTTTTTGTTACAAGATCATAAATGGGGTTGACGAGTGACTGTGGAAGTACTCGTGCAAACCTCATTTTTTGGTACAAATATAACTAGTTTCCAAGATCCTGTGGGAGGAGGAGAGTAACCTCCATCCTTGATTGTCATTGAGAAAGAATAAAGAGTATTTCTCAGAGAATCATGTTCTAGATTGGGGGTGGCCAATGGTAAATCCTTTCAGGAGTGGTTGTGCCTATGGTTGGGTGGAAATAGGAACCCCTTTCAACAGTCACTTCACGATTATGGTTTTATGATAAGTATTTTCATACCCTATGTATTGAAATGGAAATGATGTTTGAATATACATGTATATGATTAGGTTTTGTATTCAATTATTAAGGTAGAAATGTGTATTGTCCCTCTGTGAACCCATGCTTTTGAGTGGTCTTCTACTTTCCTCATCTTAGCAGTTAGATATTTTTGGGAGGTAAGTCTAGAAGAGAGTTGGGGTAGGATTTACTAGAATGCTTAAGTCCTGTCGACCTCTCCAATATACCTTTGTGGGAATACCAAGTTCAAATATTATGGAAGGAGGATGTCTCCTTCATAAATTTCACCCGTATGACCAAGGGATCATACCCGTTTCCTTAAGAAATTCACAGCTAAGAGATTAGCATGTATCCCACAACATTTTTCGAAGGACCCATGTGATTAAGGTCTGGGGACCCTAAGCTAGGACCAAAGGGAGCTAAGTATTTTTGGCTTCAAAACTCCAGGAGTTCAGAGCTCCAAAGTATTACGACCTTACCATTTGTAAACCAATCGAAGGAAACAGGTTGTTACAGTTACCCACAAGGTTGACCGACACCTGGCAGTTTCCCTAACCATGGAAGATAGAATTGGCCACCGTTAAACCCTGATCCATTCACCAATTGCGAAGTAATGCGAGCCATAGATCCGAGGGTATTCGAGAGTCCCCTTGGTCGTTGGATCTCTGCCGAGGTAATTTCAACGACGTCCTACTTTGGGAGAACAAATATGTGAAGGCACCAAACTCCTCGAACATAGAAGTTACGAAGTGATGAGAGTCGTGGATCAGGGAAGTTTGTTAAGAACCCCTCTTAACCGTCGGTTCATCCAGTGGAGAGAGCCACGTACGGTACTTCGACGAATTCCTAGTTTGGGAGAGCGGAGTGGGAATAACACCCAAACCCCCGAAGGTGAGATATTTTAAGTTTCATAGATCGTATATCTAGGGAACCTTTGGGATCTCCCCTGACCTTTAGATCTAAACCGTGGTCATCTCGGTGCTGACCACTCCGAGAGAAAGGAGGAAGTCACACCACAGATCCCCCAAACATAAAAGTTACAAAGTAACGAAGGTCGTAAATCCAGGGTTTACATGGACACACCTTAATTGTGAGATCGAAGGGCTTGGAAGGCAATCAGTCTGGGGTGATGTGGCATGCCGACATCACCGAGGGTGACGTCGACCCACGTTTGACGTGCCAAATGTCACCTGGATTTGTACGTTTCACATACACTATGTTCCCATTAAAATGTGGCACGTGTCACCCATAGTAGGGGCCACATGTCATCTCTGTCTTTCCATGCGTCACCCCTCGCACTTACCTGTTTGTTCCATTTGGAGGGGGGTGGGGCTATTCAAGACCCACTTATACTTTCCTCCACATATAGTATGTCACCACGTTTGAGGGTGGACCAATCGAGAGTCTGGGACTTCAGGACTCTTGAGGTTTGGAATGGAGTGTCGAGGGTAAGTTGAAAGGCCTGAAGGCCAGATCCACATGGCAATATTTCAGAGTCCTTCGGAAGTTCAGGAATTCAAGACTCCAGAGGACATACGTGCATAAATTAAAAAGAGTGTTCAATGTCGAAGCATCGAATGTCGAATTCCCCTCTAGCCTATGTGTTAGATGAGGACCATGTACCATCATTGGATTGGACGATGGATGGACTTTCCTTGCGGGAGGTAGGAAACTAGAGATGGTACGAGCAAAATGGACCCACGTGGCCCTCAACTAATAACACCTAAAGAACTTTGGGAGGCCATAACTTGCAAACCTGAGGTCAGATTTGAGCCTGGTAGCAGTGGTTAGAAAGTTATGGGTGAGTAGAGAGGATGAAGACCTTAGGCCGGGGATTTGAGATGATTAGAGTAAACAAAATTTTGATACCCCATCCCTAGAAATGGTACTTAGGGGATAGGTGTGTTACAATGAGCCCCTAATTCTTGGCTTGGAGTAAGCAAGGAAGATGCAGATCAACGAGCTGGTATCTTTATAGACTCGGAATTGGTGGTTCAACAAATTGAAGTTATTTATCAAACAATAAATCCCATGATGAGGGCCTACATGAATTAGATATGGGATTTAATTGACATTTTTTATGAATATTTTAATATCATTGTTGTTTCAAGAGAATTCATTCAACAAGTTGATTCCTTAGCAATAACTGGTAGCACCTTTAAAACCTTTGTTTTCCCCTAGATGAGATATGATATTGAGATGAGATATTGACCTTCCATCCCTGATAATATAAAATATTAGCAAGTATCTGAATATGATTAACAGATCAAGAGATTCATGGAGGTCATAGATGAATTTGCATGCACACATGTTACAAACCAAAATTCCACACTTAAGTGCCTTACCCTAAGTGTCACAAGTGTCTTAAAAGTGTCATACACACCTTGCTAAGTGTCACAAGTGTATTAAAATTGTCATACACACCTTGGTAAGTGTCTCATACACCTTGACACCATGAAATAACATATGTCACAATACCTATTCAATGTGGAGGAGAAATATATTATATGAAGGTCAAAATACTATGTGCACATGAATAATTTATTAATATTCATAAAAAATGAGATTAATTTAGTGTGAGAATCCACCTCACATTTAGTTTCCTAATCTCAAGGAGAGGTTGAGAATATCATAGATGGTTGAGATATTTTATTAAACCAAAATCCTAATTTGGTGGATTTTAAGAGATATTTCCTCAAAATCCTTCTGAGATATTTTCTCCTTAAAATCCTTGAGAGATATTTTCTCCCTAAACTCCCTGAGAGACATTTTCTCCTTAAAAATATTGGATATCCCATTTTAGTGTATCTAGTGAGTGATATTCTCCAAGGTGGTTAATCCTCCAAATCCTATATAATGAGGTCTTTCCATGGAGAAGAAAAAAGAGAGAGAAAGGAAACAAACAGAGATATCAAATTTTATGATCTTTGGATTCATGCAAGGGTTGGACGAGGAGGACTTGGTGAGGTTGCTACAACACCATCCATGTTTGTAAGTTTCCTTTTAAGTTCTCATCTAATATATTTGGCCTATTTCCTTAAATCTTGTGTATTCTTGCATGTGCTTGTCTATTGTTACTTAAATATTTGTAGATGAATTTGTTTGATCTAATATTGTAGAGTGGGAGTTCTTTGTTTCTCTTTGTTTTATATTGCATTGCAGGTATCAAGTTGTGCTAAAGAGTTTGGAGATCAAGCTTAGATTGGAAGCAGTGAGGACAAACTTAGAAACTAGGTGCACCACACCTTTTCTCCCTCTCACCCTTTCTGGCTAGTTAAACTAAATTCAAAGAAATGTTAGTGTCCACTTGTGTTTTTCCGTCTTGGTATTAGGGGTCTATAATCCAAGGGAAAGTTCACCTGTTCGCAGGGGAATATTTCTGTAAAAGAAATTGGTGACTCCACTGGGTAAGGAAATTGACTTGTATTTCCTTGGATCATATGATATTTTTCCCACCTTTAGATCTTATGTTTTTTATCTACTTCCATTTCTCTCTTCTTCATTGAATATTTCATAGAGATTTTGGCAAACAATTCTGAGTTTTAAGCCTTATTTTTGAGTTTTTGGGAAGGGTAGCGCTCCTCTACTATGTATACTAGAGAGTTGATATATTATCAATGCTCCCCTATAGTGTATACGAGAGCGTTCTAGCACTATGTCCCTTTGGAAAGAGGAGTGTTGATCTCCTTTTCTAGGTTTTTTTGCCCCTTGCTTCTTACTTTTTCTCAGTCTGATCCTGAGGGGATTTTTGCTCAGATACATTTGAATACTCTTGACTTTGTTTTTATAGTAGTTGGGAATTTAACACTCATTTATGTTTATCCTTTGAGTCTGCAAATTTTCTCTTAGTTGTGGTCCCCTTGGTTTAACAAGATCCCTTCGTTCTTTTTGCCTCTTGATTTTATCTGATCTTTGTCTCATAAAGATTTCATATTTCTTGACTATTTAGGATTGTTCATCAACTAAGGTTTGCAATGGTTGCTTGGTATTGAGACTTCTTGTCTTGATTTGAAACATCTTTCTTTTCTATATGATTAGGACTCTTATGAAAACCTAGCTTTAATTATTTTTCTTGCTTCTCTTTGTTTGAGTATTTTCGTGAGTGTTTATATTATTTCTCTTTTGCATCTTTGAGTTCTTGATTGAACAAGTTATTATACTTGTCTATTTCAGTTCTTGTTATCCTTTGAGTGCATTATTTGTTTGAAATATTTTGGCTTCGTGTCTTTTGTATCTACATCCGACTCTTTCATTTTGATTGAAAGTAATGAAGCATTAAAGGATTTGTATTTTCTTTCTTTTAAAATCAAATAAAGAAGATAATTATGTTCTTGATTTTGGGTAGTGTAGTGGATTGCATTTAGAAAATTTCATTTGGGAATTGGGTGATTTTGCTGAAGAAATTTGAACCTCTTCTCCATCCCAAATGTAGGATTCATTGAAGAAAAATATTTCAATCTCATTATTCTGCATTCTTTTCGAGTCGAGTCTAAAACATCATAAGTTTCACTTTCTCACCCTTGAGTAAACAAAAACCCTAAAATGAAGTTCTTATAAAATTGATTAGACACTTTTATATTATATAGTAGTGAACCTACATTAGCTTAAAGTGTATGGATTTGGAATAGGTCGTGAGGATAACTTTCCAAAGTCATCAGAAAAACATAGAATCTTGTGCTAGGGAGAAGTAAATCCAATTGTTCGCCTAAGAATAGTCAGGATTCCCCTCTCACATAGGGGTTAAACATGAGGTCGTGTGCAGGAGATAAGTGGAGATTTCCCCTTTGAAGCTTAACCCACATAGGGGAAAGATCATATGTTGGGAGTTCTTCCTGAGAAACGACTAGTTTCATTTGGTCTCAGAGCTTCGTGAATCCTCAATCCATTAGGGGTTATTAATAGTATTATGTTCCACTTGTCTTCAGTTTTCTTGAAGAATTTCAGACTTGTTATCGTATCTATATGTTCCATCGTGACTGTCAAATGTACCATCCCATAGGTTGACTAAGAGTTGGTAACCTTAGTGGCCTATATCTGTAGGGTTGATACACAAGGTGAAAGTGAAGGGGAGTCTTCGCCGTACCTGGGTCAGACATTAGTCAAACTCACTTGGGCTCCTTGGAGGGTACACCCATGGGTAAACCTATGTGGAAATTTACACCAAGGAATAAGTTTGTTAAGAAGGTCGCCAATGTAACTGATCCACCCTCTCTATCCCATACCCTTCCTATATTGATATCGCGATGTTGGATTTCATCACCAACTAGTGGTTTCATTGTGGGAAGGTTTGTTTTATTGTTTGCTTCTTAGTTTTGTATCGTGTGTTGTTTTTTTTCCTTCGTGGACCTTAGGTCGAGTCAGTGTCAATGGTGTCAATTCCTAGGAGTACCAACGAAGGAACTCCTTTTCCTAAGGAAACTTTCTCCTTTACTTCTTTTGGAAATGTTGGTCCTGATTTGTGCATTCTCACACTGAGCCTTTCGGGACTCATCATCGAGTTACCAGTTTGGTTGTTCCCCACATGGGTGGTCTCGACTTTTACCAATTCTTTAAATGCACCTAATTCTTTGGATGTAAGCACACCACCTAAAAATCAACCTCATGTTGACCTTTCACCTTCTTCACCTGTGAGGTCTCCTTCCCTTTCTCCTTATTCGCCTAGTGAAAGATATAAAGCAAGTATCCAGGTTGATAAGAAGAAGAAGAAGCGAAATGGGAAGAATAATCAGAATAAAAAAGAAACCAATCCTCCAACTGCATCACGTCATGTTGGATCCTAGCAACCAACTATTGTTAATCGTATTGGGAGTGTTGATAAAGTCGAAAAGTCTAAAACGAAGAAATCTAAACCCAAATTCCCTTGTAGGATTTGTAAGGGTGACAACTTTATGAGGGATTTCCCTTGTCTCCCCAATGTCTTATAAATGTGGTCTTCCATGTCATCAGCCCCTACTAAACATGCCAATGACACCTCGTCAACTAGTTATGTTAAGGTTGGTAAGAAGAATAGAACTATCAAATTTACTTGTATGTTATGCGAAGGTGATCAATACTCTCACCTTTTCCCTTATATGGATGAGGCTTCTTATATTTTTTAAAAGATTCAACTTCCAAATGGTTATCATAAGATCCTTCCCAAACCATCATTAGTTGATGGACTGGTCAATCTAGTTCCATCCCTGGTCAATATGGTTCCATCCTTGGTCAATCAAGTTCCATCCCTGGTTAGTCGAGTTTATTAGGTGGTAAATCTAGTTTCATCCTCGTTTGAACCACTCACCCAAGTAGTTGATCCAACTATGTCATCGATCAACCCCACCCTTCATCTGAAAAGTGCCAAAGTGGTCGATCCATTTCTTTCATCGATCGATTCAACTCCTCCATTGACGAGTGAAACCAAAGTGGTTGATATGGTTCCATCATCTGTCAATCCCACTCCTCATTCAATGATTTAGGATGTCACTCATGTATAATTCATTAATACTGATTAACCAGGAAAAGGGGGGAATTTGCCTGTCCCGATGGCATCCCATTCAAGCAATAATATGATTTTAATTAATTGGAATCATTTAATAGAACCACGTCTTCCTTCTTACGTTCCTTTCCAAATCACCATGCAGGTTTGTGATAGGAATATTCCTAACACTATAAAATATGAAGGTTCTGCTGTTATCATATTATCGGCGAATGCTCAGAAATATTTTGGTTCCCCGTAGCTTGTGCCTATGACTCATAATATGTTGAACTTTGACAGAAGAGTTAGTCAACCTTTAGGGATCCTTCCCCATCTTCTAGTTACTTTGGGAGGAAAAATGGTCTACGTCAATGCGATGGTATTTCAAGACCCCTTGGAATTTAACCTTCTCCTCGGGCGAGACTATGTCTATGTTATGAGAGCTTTTGTGTCCACTCTCTTTCGAGTGATACTTTTCCCTCACAATGGAAACATAGTAACAATCAACCAACTTTCATTCATTAACCCTCATATGATGGTCAAACATCCACCTTCCCTGAACGATCAATACATGGCAGTGATCTCTACCCCGTCGTAGTTCAATTATGTAACGAACTGCCCCATATGTTCAACCACACATGAGAGGGAATATCTCCCTTATCATGACTTAGATTTGGTAGTTGACATGTTCATCTCTTTGATCGAGATATTATATCCAAATCTTCCTACCCTTATCGAGGTTGTCGACGTGTATTCCTTCCAGAGTGTTTTTTTTTCATCTAGGAAGATCTCCTAGAATCCATGGCTGAAGTTTGTCCCTTAACATGTATTCCTTCCAGATAATTTTTCTCTTGGAATCCATGATAAAACAAAGGTTTTGAGCATAGTTTTTCTTCTCTGTGGCAATCTCGTTAAAAAATGAAACAAAAGTCTTGAGCATAGTTTTTCTTCTCTGTGACAAGATCGTTAAAAATGAAACAAAAACTACGAGCATAGTTCATTGTCTCTATCAATATCGTTAAAAAATGAAGCATATCCCCCTCCGTTACAATCAATTCTCACTCTGGATGGAGTACTTGAACCTTCTTTTCCTTCACCTAGTGAAATTTTTTCCATTAGTAACAAGAAACCTAAATGAGGAAAGAAGAAGAGTCATCGGAGGAAACAAAACTTGGGGGGTAGGTCTACAACCTATCGACATCATGTTGGAGAAAAAACTCCAACTTATGCCAAAGGAGTTGAGGGAAAACTAACTCTAGAGAGACACACCACTAAGAGTGATCCTCATTCGAGGGTCATTCCTATCGTAAAGTAGTAGTATTTTTCTAGAATGAGCTTAGTATTTGTTGTTTCTCATGCTCGTAAATACATAAGAATAAGTTATCGATCTTAGTATTTGTTATTTCTCGTGCTCGTAAATACATGAGAATGTGACTGAGTATACTTTTATCAATTTTTTGAACTCGTAAATGTTATATGAAAAAGAAACCCCTTGGATTTTCCTTTAATCTCTTTTCAAACTCTCTAAACATGAAAATATTGATGAGTGATCTTGCTTCTTGTCACACTCATTAAAATGTTTGAAAGGGCATGTTTCGGGTGATATTTTATCTCTTTTTCGACCTCACGAGACTAATTACGAAAAAGGAACACTCTAACCAATCATTATAATAGATCTTTGTTGTATTGTTTTATACTTTTTTGAACCTTAGAGACTAAAATCACGAAAAAGGACAACCCTAAAGTCACCTTTGAGTTATTTTCAAACTCTCTAAACATGAAAAAAAACCAAGTTTTCCTTCTCTGGACTTGCTAAACGACACATTGAAGAACCCATATGGGAACGAACCCTTACTTCTTCCATTTTGTTAGATAAACGAAAGGGAACTTATATAAGGTGAGTTATATCGAGCATGCATTACCCTCCTCGAGATTGTTAAATGAAAAATATGTACTCATATATCTGGGTGGGGGAAAAATTGAAGGAAGTGGTTCAAGTTTTTGGGAAACCTTTATGGTAGCTATTGTATCCCTTGAACATGGCACATGTTTGCGTCTCATATTACTGTTGGGTAACCATCTTTTCTCCGAGTCACACCAATGCCATGTGTTTCCATACTTTTTTGTCTAGTCGAAGATTGTTGTTATTGTCGTCACATTACATTCTTGGTACTTGTCGAGTCAATGCTGCCAAGTCAGTTGTCGTGCCTCATCATGTTCAAGGGACGTGTCACTTCAAACAATCCATCTGCAATGTTTCCAGTTTCCATTTCCTATGTCAGTCCATACTCATTCGATTCACCATCTTACATCACTTTCCTATGTCAATTTCATGTTGATGATGGGGGATGCATCAAAGACCTCCTTCGATGAGCCTTTTCCTATCGACTTCAACACATCATCCAATAATTAGACTTAGAAACTAGTTAGTACCTTAGGACCTGCATGCCTCAATGACATGCCTACTTGCTTCTGAGAATAGGTTTACATTATTGACCTCTGATTCGATGATTCCACGAATGTTCATCTCATTTATTCACATTCTCTATAATGTAATAGGGTACTTTGTGAGTCATTAACATCATTGGTGATTTCCCTCACACTTGTTAGTGGTTTACCTCAATGATCAGTAATCAAATGGTTTCTACTATGTTCAACATCAAATCATCTATTCACATGGCTATATTCGTACCACATCAGGATTGGGAGGAAGAACCTCGGTTGAGCATTGACTTTGTTATATGCTTTTCCCATGCTGTGAAGGAGATCATTTGAGCATGCTCATATATATATTGTCACATAGATCCACATTGTATTGGTTTGTGACTGTGTTTTATCATCTTGTAGCTCCATTGTATATTTTTCTTGGCTAAGATCTATTCATGTCATGGAGGTATGGATCCACATTGTATCTTTGGTGGCCATATCCTTATTCAATATTTTTCATGGATCTGTAGTGTATTGGTAGGTGGTCATGCTTTAAGTCATCTCATATTCCAAGCATATGTATGTATTCCTAGGAAATGGAACATATATTAATATTTTTTATGGTTCTTTGCAGCTTCTTCCAGGTTCTCCAACTCCACACCCTTACATTGAATAATTGTGAAGTGTTTTGGCCATCGGTTTCTCTTCTGACCTCACACCTTAGGGGGCAATCTGTTACACACCAAAATTTCACACTTAATTACCTCACCCTAAGTTTTTCAACTGTCGTAAAAGTGTCATACGCACCTTGTTAAGTGTTGCATACACCTTGACACCATGAAATAACATATGTCACAATCCCTAGTCAATGTGGAGGAGAAATATATTATATGAAGGTCAAAATACTATGTTCACATGAATCATTTATTAATAGTCATAAAAATAAAATTAATTTAGTGTGAGAATTCACCTAACATTTAGTTTCCTAATCTCAAGGAGAGGTTGAGAATCTAGTGAATGGTTGAGATATTTTCTCAAACCAAAATCCCAATTTGGTGGATCTTGAGAGATATTTCCTCCTTAAAATCCTGGAGTGTTTTTTTCTCCCTAAAATCCTTGAGGATATTTTATCCCTAAAAATCTTGGAGATCCCATTTTAGCAGATCTAGTGATTGATATTATCTATGGTGGTTAAGCCTCCAAATCCTATATAATGATGGATTTCCATCAAGAAGAAAAAAGAGAGAGAAAGGAAATAGACATAGATATCAAATTTATGATCTTGGGATTCATGCAAGGGTTGCATGAGGAGGACTTGGACAGGATACTGTAACACCATCCATGTTTGTAAGTTTCCTTTTGAGTTCTCATCTAATATACTTGGCCTATTTCCTTCAAGATTGTGTATTCTTGCATGTGCTTGTCTACTATTCCTTCAATCTTTGTAGATGAATTTGTTTGATCTAATCTTGTAGAGTAGACGTTCATTGTTTCTATTTGTTTTCTATTGCAATTCAGGTATCAAGTTGCGCTAACAAGTTTGGATTGCAAGCTCAGATTGGAGGCAGCGAGGACAAACTTCTAAACTAGGTGCATCACACCTTTTCTCCCTCTCTCCCTTTCTGATTAGTTAAACTCAATTCAAAGGGATGTTAATGTCCACTTGTGTTTTTTTGTCTTGGTATTAGGGTTTTGTAATCCAAGGGAAAGTTCACCTATCTGGAAGGGAATATTTTCATAACAACACATGTAGAATAATATGACGAAGGAAATGGGGAAACTATGGCTGAAACAAAGATTCAAATCACCTATGAGTTTAGTTACTACATGGTTGCGCATAAAATCCTACAATATTACCCATGGATTGAAATGTTGAAGAATGCAACATTGGGATAGAACAAGAGACAAAATTTATAAGTTTGTCCAAATAAATCTCCCGTAAGCACAAGGTAGAATACTTGCAATTGTTCAAAGACTATATGCATGTCTTTTCTTGGAAATATGAATACCTAAATACCTATGATACCAGTATCATACAACATTGGATACCACTCAAGAATGGTACTAATCCTTTTAGGAAGACGTTAAGGAAAGTTAACCCCTTGTTGCTACCAAAAACTGAGAAGGAGGTGAAGAAGTTACTTGATGATAAAATCATCATTCCCCTTAGATATTCTAAATGGGTAGCGGATCTTGTCCCAATTAGGAAGAAGAGTGGACAGATAAGGCTTTGTGTGGACTTTAGAAACATGAACAAATTCTCACTAAAATAAAATTATCCTCTTTCGAAGATGGATCATATACTTCAGAAAGTGATGGGGGGAAATAGGATTTCCATGATGGATGGTTTCTCAAGATATAATTAGGTAGCAATGCATCCTGATTATAGGGAAAAAACAACCTTCACAACTCCATCAGTAAATTTCATGTATGAAAAAATGCGCTTGGGTCCAATAAATGTAGCAACTACATTGTAGCGAGCCATGGATAAATACTTTGTTGGAGAGAAGCATGTATTCATTGTCATATATATGGATGATATGATTTTGTTTTCCAAGAGAGATGAGGAACACATTAAGGAGTTAAGGAATACTTTTGTGAAGTGCAAGAAAATTGGCATATCCTTCAATCAAAAGAATTCATACTTTCCTATGACTGAAGGATAAAACTTGGGTCATATAGTTTGAAAATAAGGAGTAAAGATAGATTCATAGAGAATGAAAAAAATAAAAAGTATATCCATACCTAGACACTGGAAAGAGATCCAGTCTTTTCTGGACATAATCAACTTCTTGAGGAGATTTGTCCCTAACTTTGTTGAGATGGTTAGGCATATCACTAACATGTTAAATAAAAATCATGAAGTGAAGTGGACTCTTGAGGCCAAAGAATATTTCCAAATAATCAAATTATCTTTGGGAGAATCACCAGCACTAGTTAGCCCAAATTATGATAAGGACTTCCCCGTGTTTTCATTTTCTTCTAAACATACTATAGTTTTTGTTTTGCTACAGAAAAATGATGAAAATGAAGAGCATACTATAGCCTTCTTCAACAGAGATTTGAGAGATGCAAAATTAAAATATAGTAAGTTGGAGAAGAATTCATATGCCCTAGTTAAATCATCGAAATCCTTTAGAGATTATATATTACACTCCAAAATATTTTCTTATGTACCCAACAATGTTATTAAAGACATTCTCACATAGCCTGACAGTGAGAGAAGAAGAGAGAAATGGATTTCCAAAATGTAGTATTATGATTTGGATATAAAACCCACCAAGTTGGTAAAGGGACAATGGTTGGATAAACTTATGTATGAATCAAATTACCAGATCATTGATTTAAATATTACAACAACAAACATCATGACAACATGGAAAAGAGAAGATGAAACACAAGAACCATTTTCTGAAGTGAGCCCTAAGTTTTTTCAATTTTATTGATACAAATATGTAATTTTATATCTTCATCACATAAGTTTCTCACCAAAAAAGAAAAAAGACAAGGCTAGGTCCATCAAGATCAAAGTTGTGAGGTACTTCATTGTGGGAGAAAATTGGTTCTCGAAAGATATAGTGGGAACATTGTTGAATTTCTTTACTGAAGAGGAGACTGAGTAGATTATAAATGAGTTTCATAAAGGGATATGTGGGGGTTCATCATGTCTGGATATCCACTCCATACAAAATATTCATAGATGGTTATTATTGGCCCCCTTTATTTTTTTATGTCAACTGCCTAGTTAGGGATTGTGTAGAGTGTTAGGTGTTTGCAAGAAAGAAGAAATTGCATCTTCTCCCACTCAAACCTGTCAAAGAATAAACACCTTTCCAATAGTGGGGTTTATATTTCATTGGTGAAATATACGCAAATTAAAATGCGAAACATAAATGGATCCTGAAAACCATATAGTACTTCAACAAGTGGGTGGAGGTAATCCCCACCAGGGCATCGACTGATGCAAAAATCATCAAGATCCTTGAAGAGAAAATTCTAGCAAGGATTGGATGCCACAAAAATATTATAACAGATAATTCCCAAGCCTTCAAATATTCCAAACTACTGGAGTTTTTCCAAAATTAAAACATAGAGTTGGGACATTCCACTACATATTACCCATAGGGAAATGGCTTGGCTGATTCATCCAATAAGAATTTATTTAGGATTATCAAGAAGGTGTTGTCCCAAAAAAAGAAAGATTTGGATTCCCACCTAAAATACATAGTTTGGGCAAATAGAGTAAGCATCAAAATGTCCCTCGACACGTCTCCATTTAAGCTAGTATATGGATTGGAAGTTATTTTGTCCATACAACTCAGTATTCCTGTGATGAAATGGATGCAGGATAGAGAGTAATAGTCAGACGATATGTAGAGGAGAATCAACCAATTGATTTAGGTGTAGGTAAGGGATCAAGTACAACTGAGCTCTCAAGCCCATCGGGCAAGGATGAAAGAAATATTTTATAAGAGATCCAACGAGAGAATTTTATGACAGTAGATCTAGTCTTAAAGTCGGATGTTAGAAGAGAAGTAAAGGGGAAACATGGGATGTTCGAAAACCTCTAGCTGGGACCTTTCGATATCATTGCAGTTTGAGATAACAACAAATATGATATGGCGCAACTGGATAGTGAAGTGTTTGGGGATTCCATCAATGGGAAGTTCCTCAAACACTTCTTGTAGCATTGAATGTTGTGAATCTTCCTACCCTAGACATAAATAAATATTTTTCCATTACTATTATGTTTTTTTAATTTTACTCCATTCACCATATTTTTGACAAGAAAGAAGTTAGAGCTTTAAATTCAAGTTGTTGAGAAATTTTGTTTCACCTCTCGAATAATTTTTTCAGGTGCATAGGGAACATTTTGTTTGAATGCAGACTCCATTAAACCAAAAAGAGAAGGTACTCGGTCTATAGTTCTCAACATACCACAACAGTATGTTTTTCACGATGGAGTTGATGTTAGTATTGCATTTGATCGAGTCAATAACATGCTCCATTATCAATATTAAAGGGGGCGAATTTGAGAGAAAGAGGTTGAAAGGGATATTGCAGAGATCACGAATAAAATAAGCAATGCATATGGTTGAGAGCCAAGAAATTTACAATGAAAAATCAATACCTAAGGGCCCAAAACTCAACTTCAAATACTTGGGTGTTTATGGGGAGAAAAAAAGGCACTTATCTCATCCAAAATAAGTTTAATCCCTCTCCCAAATGGAACCATATTGTATAAAAAGAGGATTAAAGAGAAAGATTAGGTGTAGGTATGGTCCCGATCTTCTGATAGCTACAAGTGAACTTGATAAATGGTTGTGGACACATGTCGGATTAGAAGAACGTTCGTGATTTAACACTGCATTGGGGTGCGACAATGGCTTTAGGCTAATACATGTCAAATAGTAAAAGGTGTCACATGGTAATGTGAAAAAAGGAAAACCACTCCCCTAGGGTCATGACAGTGGTATTTTGATCCCACCATGATTGCACATCATCCAACTCACCACCTATCTGATTTTTCATACAACATCACTTGGAGCTAGCATGGTAGTCCACCTGGACACTGAGAAAGACAAGAAGTACTTGATAAGTTGGTTGTGTGTATTTTTAAGATTTTCATAAGTCGCCACCTTTGGTGAGGAGGCCCACCATAGTTTTCGGTCATCATATTTAACTCTACCAAACATATACTAAGCCCCGGAGGACACTTCAACAACCACATGGACCAACTCCATGCTTCCACATGTCCATGTATTCATGCTAATGTCAACATGATGTCATCAAAATTTCAAACCTTTTTCCCAAACTTCAAAAGGATCCAAACTATAGGGAAAATAACGTTTGATTTCAAACAAGGGCATGAGGGATAATGTCTCGGGCATGTGGGAGGATTCACTGACATCTTTCAAAATTGATTGGAAAATATGTGACATAATAGTATATCTAGCATCACATTTTCCATGCTTCACCCATCATCATATCCCTTCTTGTAGTTGTCATATCGCAACAATCATTGCCTTGATGTTCTCATTCACGGATGTCTCAGATATTAACAGATCAGGCTAGGTGTGATCAGTCATGTTTCTCAGTTAGTTGTCTTACCAGAGGCATGTCAAGCTCCTATGAGAAAAGAGTAGGGAGAACAAGGTAAAATCGATATGCAAATAGTCCATTTTCCCCTGATACAACTATCATGATTCCCAATATAGAAGATGATGATCCACTTCTGGAAACCTCTTTCATAGTAGGTATTATCAACCATCCTTGCCAAAGATATGGGGAGAAGTTGTTCTATGCGTCGCTGTGGAAGGAATGTTTTTCTCAGGTATCATTAGAAAAATTGTTAAATCAGAAGGGAATCTGGGAATCCACCCTAACATGTAGTTGTATCAATTGACAATTATGAGGAAACAACTTGAGGGAGGATATTTAAGGCTCTGGTCATTATAATTTTGTGCCAACGAGCAGTGGGGTATGAGTAGAAGGTGTTGGGAGGCCTTTCAAACAATCAACAACCAAAATCATTCCATGGTTGGATTGGACCACCTCTGCAAATGGATACTTCATGGAGATAACTGAGAAGACCCATCTCCAGGATAAATCAGATGAAGAGAACACAACCCACTAAGCACCAACACATCAACTTTGGGGGTAAAAGTCTATTTCTACCTAGTCAAAATAGATAAAAATTAGTTAAGAAGTTGAAAGCAGTTAAAATGCAAGAGGTGGTATCAAGATTCGAATAAGAGGAAACCAATGTTCAAGAAGCAGTATTGGTCCAAGCAAGCAGTTTTCTCTTAAGTAAGAGAAACTATAAATTGGAAGAAGGAGTTCATTTTTACGGTCGACAATTTGGGGAATTTAAGATTATCTTATACTTGAACTATTTTATCAAATATCCCTTTAGACACAAACCAAATTTCAAGGTTGCAGGTTGCAAGAGATTTATCCCCTGCGTTATCCTTTAGTGTATTCTTCTTTTTGTGTATGTGATCTTGTAAAATCCATCGCTTGCATTTCATGGATTCTTGTATCAAATCCCCATTAATAAAATATTGAGTAGCAAGTTTTATGACATGTATAGTGTTACTACACATTGTTTAGCTTATGATACTAAAGTGAATTCCTATGAATGTATGACAACCTCATGTCATTTTTTCATGTATTTAATGGTGTGCATAGGGTACCTCTGTGGATTTAAGTATATGAAAATGTTTATTGTTTCATGCATTGTTTAATGATCTAGTATATATGTTAGAACTGTTGAGTTTTTACGTTCTCATCACGTTACTTTTCCCATAGGTTGTGAGATTCTCCTTAACATTTCCCCATGTGTCTATTTTGTACTTCTTATGAATTCACCCCTTCTAAAACTTAAATCAAACTGTGGTTTTATTTCTAATTAGATTGAAAACTAGTGGTATTGACACTAGTCACCTTATCATTAACATATTCTTTAAAACATATGTATCTCTTCATGAAACTCTAACTTAAGCTAAATGGAAAAACCATTATACAAGAAACAATATAAAATACATTTAAATATGACTAGGATGTTTATAATATACACATTTTTTTTTTGCTAGTTTGGAAGTGAGTTGCGGGAGCCTAGCCCGTGGCTTGAAAAACTACGAATCAGGGGTATCTAAGTTGTCAAAATTACATCAACCCTTAGGATGGCTGGATTTTTGGTGTCCCCAGAGGTTTCAAACCGTGACTTATCAGTGAGTTCGTTAACAAAACATTATGTCACCATCTTTACTACACTTGGGAGACTATAATATGCACATGTTACCATTATTGTTATACATAAAAACTAATAATAGAGAAGGTAGAATTTCATATTATGGTTAATTCAATTTTTTAACTTGTATTTCTATAAGTATGACATTAATATTAAAGACACATGTTTTTTTAATAAGATTATTTTATAAGGTATTTTTTTCAATTATAAAAACATTAATTTTTTGGTTACATTTGCAAACTATATAATAAATACTACAATTTCAACTGTATAATAAATACTAAAATTTAACTCTAAATTAATCTTTATAATTATGCAAAAAATTATTATTTTCAATCATTTTAGTTAAGAAATGCAATCTTTTAAGAAGAAAGTGAAAAAAATAAGATAAATCAAATGAAAATCATTATAAATACTAAAAATTACAATATATATTTTTTTTTAATCCATTAAAATTTTATCAGACAAATTTTATTTTTCATTACTCAAAAACATTTATATACTCATATTATTATTATTAAAATATATATATATATATATTTTAAATTTAATATAATATTTTTAAAAAATTTATAATTAACATTTAAATTTAATCATTAAATATTTTAAAATTATATTCTTAAATATAATAATATAATAAAATTGATATTCTTAAATATAATAAAATTGATGATACTCAACTTCCATAATAAAATACTCATCTCCACATCATAAAATACTCATGTTTACATCATATCACAATCTTTTGGATTATCAAAATACTCATCTTCACATCATACCACAATCTTAAAAGACTCATGTTCACATCATACCACAATCTTGTGGATTATCAAACTTACGATTTTTCTAAATCATGATTAAATTTATGATTTGATAATTTCCTAAATCATGCTTACTTTCATATAGACTTACAACAAGAATGTTATATGTTCTTACAATAAGAATGTAAAATTAACATTAAATATATTTTATCAATAATTAATTAATATAATAGTATCTTAATAAAGAAGTTATCTTTTTACTTGAATTTTTTTAATATAAAAACTTTTTTCATTTAATGTATGATTGTTTGTTATTTTTGTTACTTACTAGGCACTTCAAATTTGCGTACTTTTTGTATGCATGCTCTTAATTCGTCTTATGTTCAATGTTCAATAAGGAAAAAAGAATTAGAACTAATCATGTAATTTTTCTCAAGTGCTTTCTAAAAAATTAAGTCTATTTTTTGTGAGCATTACCCAATAGTTTTTCTTTTTGTTTTTTTTGCTTCATATGTGTTGGAAGTATTGCTTTCTGGATTTCTATTAGATATTATCCAAAGAATCTTTGAAATGGATGCAGGATGTATCTCACCATAAAGTGAAAGGTGAATTTACAAATTCTCGTCCTAATTTATAACAGCAAATTCTCAACATATTTATGGATAAAAGTATTTTATGCGTTTTATATGAATTGTTTTTTCAAATTATTTTTATTACTCGTGTATTTTTATCCATATTTTTATATACTATATTATGTAAAAGGTTTGAGCGGAAAATCGGGAGAAGCAGGAAATATATTAGTGATATGTGTGTATGGTGATAAATGGTCTTTTGTATAGATCTAAAATAGAACCAGATGCTATTAAAGTTAAAATTGAGATCAAGTTCAACAATCATGTAATTTGTCTGAAAAATGAAATTATAATTATTAGATTTTATTGATGTTAATTAATATTATTATAAATTTTGGATTTAATTTTTAATTATTTTATAGGTAGATAGGTTTAAATTTTTTTTTATAAACATTTGTATTATATTTATGGTGATGAAGAAATAGTCTTTTGTATAGATCTAAAATAGATCCAGATGCTATTAAATCTCCAGATGCTATTAAAGTTAAAATTGAGCTCAACAAAAATGTAATTTTGACAAATGAAATTATAATTATCAAATTTTATTAATCTTGATTAATATTATTATAAATTTTGGATATAATTTTTAATTATTTTATACGTAGATAGGTTTATCAAAAAAAATTATAAACATTTGTATTATATTTATATTCAATTTTACAATATAAAATTATTTTTATTTTTTAGTTAATTTACTAAACAAAAAAACCTATACCTTGTGTTTGATCCTCTACTTTTTCTTCTGCAAGGAAAACCCTTCTCTTTCTTCTCGACAAAAATAATATAGAAAATAATCAATTATGCATATGCTATTTGGTACTGCAATGCAAAAAAAAACTCAATACTTTTGACCAAGTTTCTTCAAATGAAATAGCGACTTGATCAATACATTGAATACATTGAAGTGATTTTTGTATTTTTAGCGACTTGATCAATACATTGAAGTGATTTTTGTATTTTTAATTGTATAGATGAAGGAGGTACACATATAGATTGTTTGAGTGACTAAATGCCGATTATTTATTCCACTAATATTATTTTCCATAAATATTAACATGAATTCCAAATATAAAATAACATGAATTTGACATATAAAATACATAGTCTAAATATCCAATGATGGCCATATAATTAATTAAACATGCACTAAATATGTGGGATGAATAATGTCTCTCATTATCCTTAAATTCTACACTTCCTATTATAGTATTATAGGATTGGAAACAAGTATAATACTATTCATGTCACTAAAAATAGTTACAACTATTTCATGGTGATATCATCTCACATTTATTTTAGCTCTCTTAGTTGAATCTTAATTAATCTACATGAATTTTCCAAGTTGTTAGATATATATATTTATTTATTTTCTAATATTTTTATTTTGAAACAAGTAGTTCATCGTGATTAATGTTTGAAAACTATAATGGGTAACCCTATGACCATTTGGTAACATCCTTACTCTTCCATAAAAGAGGTGAATAATTCAAATCTCTCTTTTCCTATATTAATATAGGGTTTTATATTATGCCTACGTTCTAAAATAACACAATCCATGGAAATAAAATATGATAAATACACACTACATATAACCTCCATTTTAAAATGCATATAACCTCCATTTTAAAATGGATAATCATTACTTAAAGTTGATAATAACATTACTTATGGATAATTTTTATTTAATTTTTTTTTAAATATAAATTCATGTAAACTAATCAAATGACTCAAAGATATTTAATCTTTATGGCAACTATAGTTTATTGTGTGTGATTTGGGCACAAGTTATTTGGATTTCATACATAATTATTCATGGAGAGCTTATTATTGACTCATGTTATCACACAGTTTGTAGTAAGGATAAAAGATAGATATGAAGAGGCAAATTGGTGTAACTTGAACCAATCCCATCCAATGTCACCTCGATAGGATGGTTCTTTCTGTTTAGGGAGGTAAGTCCCAAGGGAGACATCCCCGGTGACCTGGGGTTTTGAGAAGGCAAAGGATTGTAAGACAAAGGAAAATTCCCCCCTCACAAGTCACCACCGAGTAGATAGTCCAGCTAATCAACCAATAAAGAGAAGTATAACCAAGAGATATATACTTGCTCGAGACAAAGAAACAAGAAACGTATATGCAAGCTTACTTGCTTGGTTAGCACTTCATAAAATCAATGACTATCTTATATATATAAGCAATTGAATAATAAATATTGACGAAGTCAATGTTTATAAAATAACAATGATGCACAATGTCACTTCTTCAATAAATGCTAAGAAAACGTGGCATTCAATGTAACAATCAATACTTCATTCAAGTAATGCCCTTAAATAATCATTCAATTGCTCACAAGTAAGACAATAGTTGCATAATGATGTTAATAGAAAGAGATGAAGACAACATTTAGTTAGTAGGGTTAGTCTTAGACTAGGGTTAGAATAGTTAGGGTTTTGTTCAAAGTATTAAGAGTTGTTTGATCATAGTACTCATAGGCTATGTCTTGTATCAGTGTGTTCCTTGGGTTAATGGAGTCAAAAGGAGGATGCAATAGTTGAAGGATCAAGGAAGATAGTAAGACTAAGGATGGGAGGGTCAAGCCTTGAAGTGTTGTTACAGCAAGGCCTCAAGGTCAAAAACCTAGGGGAGAGAGGCTCACTTTGGTGTAGGGGAACTATGCCTCAATGCTCTCTCCTCCTTCCTTAGGTCAATGGAAAAAATGACTAGCTCAAAAAGTGTCGTAAGACTAAGACAAGAGGGTTTGCAGGCAACGTGTTTCTATGGAAAGGCTTTACCAGCAAACCCTAGAAAATCATCTCATCAATGTGTAGGGGAACTAGGCCTTGATGCGTCTTCTTCTTCTTAGCTCAGAAAAGTAAAACGGCTAGCAAAGAAGAGGAGGAAAAGAGTGTAGCTATGGCTAGGCTCTTTATCTCTTCAAATAATGGATGAAAATCTTGATGGGGACGTGTGACAAGGACCTACAATGTGTGCTTGTCACCTAGGGTTTATTCAACAAATTTATAACAATATATGCAAGAAATAACAATACAACCATTCATTTAAGAATTTTTGTACAAATTTACTTACATTTCACCAATAAATAACACAGCAAGCCCTAGTTGTAACACCTTCCATCAAGAGAAATGCCAAGAAATGCCAATAGAAATCCAAAATTTCCTTCCTTCAATAGGTGCACCTCACAATTTCAGCTAAGAACCTCAAGTGTAGTGAAAATTTCAGACCTCACTAATGAGTGAGTGAGAGATCATGAAAAAATGAGAGTAAAATCCCTCAATTTATATTGGACCATGACCTAATTTCACTTTTAGGTCATAAAAAGGTTGACAATGCCAAAATACTAAAAATCATATTGTTTTACATTAAATGTTCAAAATTAAACCCTAATCAAGCTAAAGAGAGATGTCATTCCCCTTTTTGGGTGACGTTAGCCCCTTCTAGGGAAAATGCAGCATCTTGGAGAAAAACGTTAGCCCTCCTTGGGCTTCTCCAACTTGCCACATGTGCCAACACTACCAAATCTACCTCCCAAGATGTCCACAAGGCTGGATGACATCATGAGCATCATGGGTGACGTCTTGGGCCTTCCAAGATCAACGTTCCAATGGAGGAGGCACAACCCCCTTAGGTCAAGCTTTACTAGGGTGCATCTGGTGGAGCGTCCTCCTCTTCTTCGGTGCAAATCCTTTGACCATCATTGTCCTATTACTACCCCCTGATGGTGTCTCAACATCCATCTAGTGGAATATTCAACCCATGGAGGTTCGAGTTGATCATATCCCCATGTGTACCAGTCCAATATGGTACTTGTCCGTCGGGCATGATCCTACACATAAACAACTACGCCCTCGATGAGCTCATAAGTCGCAGGTATCATAGCAATGTCAATCACATCTCATCATAAATATTATTAAACATGTGAATAAAACCCCTATTATCCCAATTAAAAGATCAAAGACATTATACAAGCCTACAATACAAGGTTGGGGAAAGTGCCAGGGTGTCCTATTGGGCTAGTGTCCACTGGAAGAGGAAATTTTTTGGAAGAGACCTCATCTGAGCCATGCAAGTGGGTGATGTGGATAAGGGAGGCCAAGGCAAGTGGGTGAAATGAGAGAAGAGGGTGCAAAGATTTACCTGTGGGTGCCTTTGTATAAGGTGAGTTGCACCTGTGCTCGATGCAATTTTTTCTAAGCCCATTCATGCCTTTTATTCTTTATTCTTCATTATTTTATTCTTTATTTCTTTTTATTCAAGAGGCTAATCAGGGGACACTTTCCTGGTGTGGTGACCAGTGGTGACAGTGTTACCCACAAGTACTTTTACAGAAATGAGAAGGTTGGCTTGTGATGAGACTCCCTTTCCCTTAGCCATGCGACCAAGGGTCACTACCCTAGCATGGTAAGCAGTTGGTGGTAATGTCATAATTCTAGATACCCATGGAACTAATAGGAGGTCTTATGATGAGACCCCCTATCCTCTGACTAAGTCTTGTTTTATTATTTTATGGGTCCCTCTTGTTTCTTGTTGAGAAGCCTTTTATTGCTTTCTCGGGGATCCTTGGGTGAAGCATCTCGAGGTTTTTATTCTAAGGATTTTATCTTTTTCCATCTTGCTTTTACCTTCTGGGCCTTTTAGCCCCTTCTTCCCACTAGATAAGGTGCAATCCTCAAATTATAGGTCAACCCAGTGCCTGGACAAGTGTAATGGGATAGGTGAGTGGGAAGCAAGATGAAAAAGTGGTTCTATGAAGGGAGCAGATGATGAATTTTTAGAAATACCCCCAGTGGAAAGCCAGATGCTATGGACATAGGCTTACTAGGGAATCCTATCAATCCCCCCAGACATGGTCAAGCGGTAAAGTGTAATATCCAAGCATTTTTTAGAAACAAAATGAATTAAATGCACATATTCAAAGGTTTTGAAGATCAGAGTGACACATACCATGATACCCGGACTCATTACCTCATGGAGAAAGAACCATAGCTGACATAAGACCAAGTCGATGGTGATGGATGCTTCTGCTGCTAACAAGGTAGAGGCACTGAAAGGGAGAAAAGATGGGCCCTCTAGGGCCATGGTAAAGTTGATCTGTCTCTTGGTACTCCATGTCTAGGACCTATGGGTCTCGAGACATGATCTCCTAGTTATCCTAAAATTGGAGATAACATCTGGCTCCAACTCGGGGACATGTGCTCACTGTAGAATGCATGAGAACCTTATCATCTCTGGCATAACTTGTGTACCTTGTTGATCTCAATAGCACCTATTAGCAATCGATTGGGGTGGTAATGCCACCCCAACATATATATGTATATAAAACAAAACTGGAATGACGCAATCATAAGTGTGAAAGTGAAATCAAACTAACATGCAATGAAAATGGTATAATACATGGATGAAAAGTTCCTACCTACTTACCTGCACTTACCTACGAAGTCAGGTTCCCCCACCTTGGTGGGGTTTAAGGAGGTGCTCGCTGATAGGTAACGGGTGCCTTCTTCCTTGCAATGTGGACAAATAATATGAGTTGTCGA
>SNQJ01S0002547.1:194533-206320 GCA_010110895.2 Picea sitchensis | reverse complement strand
ATTAAACATATAGTAATGAGAAGGGACATTGTATACCTTTGAGATGATCAGATAAAGTGATAGGATGAGTCTAAATGTAGGTGATCAAGAGTATAATGGTGGAAAAAAGTATAGGCAAAAAGGTACATTGTGTGGTCCTAACAGTTGGCTCTCCCTTCTTGGTGTCCCACATCCACACTATGTCTCCTTCTTTATACTTACTGATCTTGTACTTGGTTGTTCCTTGAAAAACCCTGGTGTATTGTGTCGAAGGAGGAGGGTGGGACTCTGCCGTAAACACTTCTTGCTAGGATGGATGAATTTGTACATCTTCTTCTGCCTTTTTTAGTATCTTTACAGTCCCATCTTCCTTGTCTTTGTATTTGTCTAGGAGTTGTTGGTATTCCTCTTTTTTTGGCCATTGGATTTGATCAAAATCTTCCTCTGATGAAAAATGTATATCATTTGGTGAATATTCATGAAGAATTTGTATGATTTCATCATGTGCTTTGTCATGTTTACTAGAATTGCTAAGTTCTTGCACATGATTTGTAGTCACAGGTACATTCGGGATACAACCAATGGTTCCATATTTCAAGGGTATGTTCACATGAGTAAGGTCCATCTCAAGAGTACCACCAAGTGTTGAGGAAAACTTCCTAGACAATAACATCCCCCATATTTCTGGGACATCCACGACCACTATGTCCATGTGGGTGATATTCTCAGGGTATTCTTTATGGAAAACTTGGATGTTCTTAATCACCCCATGTGTAGGTATGTCTTATGTCAAAACCACACACGTTTCTGTAAGGTCGTGTGACATTCAAGCCTATCTATTGCATGACCTTGAGGGACATCATGTTAGCCTCGACCCTTGAGTCCAACATACAATTGTTGAGGCTCTTTTTATTCATTACCAAGGTCATGAAGAAAGGTGGATTTTCATCATATTGGACCCTAAAGTGATCGGCTTGTAACATGATAGGAGGGTCCATGGGTCCATCTGATCCTTGGAAAAAATTGTCAAATCATTCATTGACAGATGGCACCTTGATGACTTCTTTCAATGGGATGGCTACATGCATATTGGATAGTACCCCTTCAAAATCAAAGTTCAAGTCAACCCTTTCAGTTTTGGACGTCTTAGGAAGGAGTACATCCAAAGGTGTGGGTTTTGTTTGGTCAGTGGGAGGTTGGTTCAACTTATTTCTCCTATACATATGGAATTATTGTTTCTTCAATTTTTTTTTTTTTCCTGGTCTAGTTTGTTTATTATTTCCATTCTAGCCAACCCGACCTCTTCTTTCATGTACTCCTGATGCTCTTCAATAGTGATATTTATTTGAGGGCCTCTCATTATGTGTCCTATATTTTTGATCTGTTGATGGCCATCATTGTTGTAAGGACATTCATTATGCCAATGTTCTTTACTGCATTCGAAGCACCAAGGGTTTTCATCCACAACATTTGTATGGGCTAAGGTGTTTGGGATTTCCTGATCATTCTTTGGTTTATAGAATTGGTTCTCCTTTTGAAAATGAACTTTGTACAGGATCCTAGGTTATTGGTTCTGAGATCTCTCCAAGTTGATGATTATACTCATCATTAGCTCTTGATTCTTTATGATTCCATCCATGGAGGCTTGCAATTTTTCCATACTGTCACAAAGGTCTGAATAAGGTTCGGTATTGTGGACTATCTTTGGTTTGATGTCCATTTTCCCCCTTGGATTTACAAAAGGCTCAATCTTATATGAATGGAGGTTGTCGTCAATTTTAGTAGCCAACTCTTGAGCTTCTTGGATTGATTGAGGGTTTTTATCCCTGAGAAGATACCCTAGTTGGCCATTAAAACACTTGGTATAAATATGAACAAGATAATCATCGTTTGGATGATGGGTCGCAGGGATATTTTGCAAAAAAGTTTCAAACCTAGTATGGAATTCATGAATAGATTCATTATCATGCTTCCAAAGGGAGTTCAACCTGGTAAGAATCATTTTGGGGCCTCCTTTGATACTCCATCTTTTGAGAAAGGCTTCTTCTATTTTATCCATGGTTTTAATACCACCATCAGGAAGGCTTAGGTACCAATGCCTTGAAGCATCAAGGAGTGTAGTAGAGAAAAAATTCATTACTGAGTATTCAACATCATCACTAATGGGATGAAGCTGAAAAAATGCCCAAAAATTGCTCACGTTCTCTTCGGGACTGATTACATCAGTACTGGAAAACTTAGGCAACCACTTTTCATACTTGGGTGGCATCTGCCTAGGGTAGCCTAGTATGGCTGACATGTCTAGTGGTTTGAAAAGAGTAGATGACCATTGTCTTTGGTTTTTAGGCGAGTTCGTTGTATTGGTCTGAGTGCCTGGACTAGACATGGTTTTCAAAGGAAGACTCCCTCCAAAGAGTGATTTTACAACAGGAGAGTTTTAGGGAGGCTTTCTTCTTAAGGATATAAGAGGATTATTGTACCTCCTTTTAGTTTGTGGAGTCACCAGATAATTTTCTTGAAAATATCAAAGGATAAGGGAAAACACCCAAGGTGGAGTTGCCAGGTAAGCTTGTAAGATAAAGGCTCTAGAGGCAAGGCTTATCAAAAGTTATCGTCTTTGAGGAAAGTTTGACTTAGTGTCCATGGAAACGATGCCAAAATGTTATCACACAGTTTGTAGTAAGGATAAAAAATAGAGATGAAGATGCAAACTGGCACAACTTGAGCCAATCCCACCCAATGTCACCTCGATAGAATGGTTCTTTATGTTTAGGGATGTACGGCCCAAGGGAGACATCCCTGGGGGCCTGGGGTTTTGAAAAGGAAAACGATTGTAAGAAAAATTTAAATTCCCCCCTCACAAGTCACCACCGAGCAGATAGTTCGTCTAATTAACCAATAAAGAGATGTATAACCAAGAGATATATACTTGCCTGAGACAAAGAAACAAGAAATGTATATGAAAGCTTACTTGCTTGGTTAGAACTTCATAAAATCAATGACTATATGATATATATATATATATAATCAATTGAATAATAAATATTGACGAAGTCAATTTTTATAAAATAGCAATGATGCACAATGTCACTTCTTCAATAAATGCTAAGAGAACGTGGCATTCAATGTAACAATCAATATTTCATTCAAGTAATGCCCTTAAATAACCATTCAATTGCTCACAAGTAAGATGATTGTTGCACAATTATGTTAATAGCAAGAGATGATGATAACATTCAGTTAGTAGGGTTAGTCCTAGACTAGGGTTAGAATATTTAGGGTTTTTTTCAAAGTATTAAGAGTTGTTTGATCATAGTACTCACAAGCTAGGTCTTAGATCAGTATGTTCCTTGGGTTAATGGACTCAAAAGGAGGACACAGAAGCTGAAGGATCAAGGAATATAGTAAGACTAAGGACGATAGGGTCAAGCCTTGAAGTGTTGCTATGGCAAGGCATCAAGGTCAAAACCTTCGGGGAGAGAGGCTCACTTTGGTGTAGGGGAAGTAGGCCTCAGTTCTCTCTCCTCCTTCATTAGGTCTATGGAAAAAATGGCTAGCTCATAAAGTGGCATAAGACTAAGACAAGAGGGTTTGCAAGCAATGTGTTACTATGGAAAGGATTTATGAGAAAACCTTAGAAAATCGGCTCATTAAAGTGTAGGGGAACTAGGCCTTGATGTGTCTTCTTCTTCTTAGCTCACGAAAGTAAAATGACTAGCAAAGAAGAGGAGGAAAAGAGTGTAGTTATGAATAGGATCTTTATCTCTTCAAATAATGGCTAAAAATATTGACGGGGACATGAGACAAGGACCTACAATGTGTGCTTGTCACCTAGGGTTTATTCAGAAAATTTGTAACAATATATGCAATAAATGACAATACAACCATTCATTTAAGAAGTTTTGCAGAAATTTACTTACATTTCATCAAGAAATAACATAGAAAACCCTAGTTGTAACACCTTTGATCAAGAGAAATGCCAATAAATGCCAGTAGAAATCCAAAAATGCCTTCCTTCAACAAGTGTGCCTCACAATTTCAGCCAAGAACCTCAAGTGTAGCACAAATTTCAGACCTCACTAATGAGTGAGTGAGAGATAATTAAAAAATGAGAGTAAAAGCCCTCAATTTATACTGTACCATGACCTAATTTCACTTTTAGGTCATAAAAAGGCCGACAAAGCCAAAATACTAAAAATCATACTATTTTACATTAAATGTTCAAAATTAAATGCTAATCAAGATAAAGAGAGACTCCATGCCCCTTTTAGGGTGATGTTAGCCCCTTCTAGAGAAAATGCAACATCTTGGAACAAAACGTTAGCCCTCCTTGGGCTTCTCCAACCTGCCACACATGTCAACACTGCAAAATTTGCCTCCCAAGACGTCCACAAGGCTGGATGACATCATGATCATCATGGGTGATGTCATGGGCCTTCTAGGGTCAACATTCTAATGGAGGAGGAAAAACCTCCCTAGGTCAAGCTCTGTTAGGGTGACTCTGGTGGAACATCCTCCTCTTCTCTAGTGAAAAGCCTCTGACCATATTTGTCATGTCACTGCCCCTTGATGGGGTCTCAACATCCATGTGGTGGGTGCTTCAACCCATGGAGGTCAAAACTGATCATATCCCCATGTGTACCGGTCCAATATGGTACCTGTCCGTCGAGCATGATACTGCACATCAACAACTACACCCTCCATGGGTGCATAAGTCACAGGGATCATAGCAATTTCAATCACATATCATCATCAATATTATTAAACATGTGCATAAAACCCCTATTATCCCAGTTAAAATCTCAAAGACATTATACAAGCCTGCAATACAAGTTTGGGAAAAGCGCTAGGGCGTCCTATTGGGCTAGTGTCCACTAGAAGAGGAAATTTTCTGGAAGAGACCTCATCTGAGCCATGCAAGTGGTTAACATGGATAAGAGAGGTTCAATCAAGTGGGTGGAATGAGAGAAGAAGGTGAAAATATTTACCTATGGGTGCCTTTGTCAAAGGTGAGCTCCCCCTGTCTTGGATACAATTTTTTCCAAGCCCATTCATGCCTTTTATTCTTTATTCTTTATTCTTTTATTCTTTATTGATTTTTCTTCAAGAGGCTAATTAGGGGACACTACACTCTCATGGTGACCAGTGGTGACAATGTTACCCACAAGTACTTTCATAGAAATGAGAAGGATGGCTTGTGATGAGATCCCTTTTCCCTTGGCCATGCAACCAAGGGTCACTACCCTGGCGTGGTAACTAGCTGGTGGTAATGTCATACTAGTAGATACCGATGGACCTAATAGGATGGCTCGTGATGAGACCCCCTATCCTATGACTAGGTATTTTTTTATTATTTTATGGGTCCATCTTCTTTCTTGCTGAGAATCCTTTTATCATTTTCTCGAGGATCCCTAGGCAAAGCATCTCGAGGTTTTTATTTTAAGGATTTTATCTTTTTCCAGCTTGATTTTGCCTTCTGGGACTTTTAGCCCCTTCTTCCCACTAGGTAAGGTGCAATCCTCAAATGATAGGTCAAACCAGTTCCTGGACAAGTGTAATGGGATAGGTGAGCAGGATGCAAGATGAAAAAGTGGTGCTATGAAGGGAGCGGACGATGGATTTTCAGAAATCCCCCCAGTGGAAAACCAGAAAATACGAACACAAGTTTAATAGGGAATCCTGTCAATCCCCCCAGACATGGTCAAGAAGGAAAGTGTAATATTCAAACATTTGTTAGAAACAAAAGGAATTAAATTCACATATTCAAAGGTTTTTAAGATCAGAGTGACACATACCATGATACCCAGACTCATTACCTCGTGGAGCAAGAACCATCTCTAAACAAATACCAAGCCAATGGTGATGGGTTTTGTTGCTACTGACAAGGTAGAGGCACTGAAAGGGAGAAAATATGGGCCCTCCAAGGCCATGCTAAAGTCGATCTGGCTCTCGGTACTCCATGTCTAGGACCCGTGGGCCTTGAGACATGATCTCCTAGTTATCCCTAAAAGTGGGGATAACAAATCCTATTGAGATTATTGTGTCTTGCAGGAAGGATATTAAATCCTTAGTGAGAAAATGCCTATGAAGAATACCCCCCTCTAGTTTCTTTCTTAAGCTTAATTGATGATAGGAGAACTAGTCCCCTCAAGTTTCTTTCTTAGTCCTAAATGATGTGAATAGTTGATTTCCTTTCCAAAACAAGAATAGTAGGACAAAATTTAAAATTCATTTAAGTCATTCTCCCACCTTTTGTAATCAACCACCTAGATAAAATGTAATTTAAAAGTCATTCAATGATATTATGTTGGGAATGTCTCATTCTTTTCTTTGTTACAATAACTCCAAATGGATAGATTTAAAGAAATTTTGATAATATGTTTGCTTCCATTTTACCAGGTCAGTTTCAATATCCATTTAACTTTGTGCACAAATTCTTAGATACCTAATCCTTGGGATTATGGAATATTGTAAGTATTAATTTAGGAGAAATATGAAGACTCATACATGAATAGGAAGAGTCATTAGACCTCTTGGAATATAAAACCAAAGGTAATATCTCATTGTATTTATATGTGGCTCACTTTAATAAAATTATTCAATATGTGGATTTATTCAATGTCTTGTTTGCCAATGGTATTAGATAATTGGTGTTTTTTATAACTTCAACCTACTTGTTGTATCCTTTATGCATAATCTAGTACAAGCTCTGACCTCCTTGGTTTCTCCTTTGATGTTTTTTCTCGCAACCATTTCTATTACAACGATATTTTCCACCATATGACTGTTTTCATGTACCATACTATTTTTCATTACTAGGTTTCTCATTAGAAACCCTAATATTACCATCATCAATAGACTCCAAGTAGGTGTTGAAAATAAGTCTATATTATATCTCGGGGGAACCACAAGATTTGGTTCAATTGATGGGAAGCTATGATGATAGCTATGAGTACATTCCCAAGAAGAAATTATTCAATCATTTCCATGTATCTTCATCAACTTGAAAATGCACTTGATTATTTCTCTCCATACTGCAAAATCGCTCGCTTATCTCCATTTCACCACCTTCCCTCCAATATATCATGTAGATGTCAAGCCTACAATAATTTTACTTGACAATAAATTTAATGCCAAGGTTTCATATTTTTGGATATCCTATCTAGCAGAGACAGATGCTTGTCACATATCCACATGTGCTCAAGGGACACTTCGGTATTTCGATCTCTAGTATTCCATAAATTACTAGCTCATTTATAATAATGATGTGTTAAAGGTGGTATATGTCTATATGGGGTTTCATTTTCACTACAAAAGAAAGTCAAGATCCAATTTTATTTTGAATTTGAATCGACTCTTGAAGTGTAATTATAAGCATTGTTTTCCATCCACAGGTGACTAAAATTTATTCCCTCTTCTATGACAAAACGATGGTTCTACCTCTATGTGTTATCTTGTTTGCTACATCTATGTGTTGCACCATGGTTTTTGTTGCAAAGTTAAAATATAAGACTAATTTGAGGATATTCAATGTGTATGCGATGGAATATGGTAGTATATACCTCTCTTTGGTTGGGATGAGATACAAAATCTGCGAGATTTTCCAATTCAATCCATATTCATAGTTTGTTATAATGTGTGTGGATGGAGACAATGATATTGTAACTATGGAATACAGTAATGATATATTGATGTCTTGCATCATGATTTAAATCATTTTCACTTGGAAGAGTCTATGATGAGTGGAAATAATAAGGCCATATAAAACAACCTCAAATCCAATCTTCAACCCCTTGTGGTGAGAGATATCATATTCATTATGTTAATTGTGGCAAGAATGGACATGCTGCAAAGAAATGTAGGATACAATGGGACAAGACCAAATAATAGTAAGAAAAAAAGGAAGAAAAATTTAAATATCCTAAATCTTCTCTTTCATTATTTCTCATTCCAATATTGGCATAAATAAATATTTTTCAAAAATTCATTTTCTTATTGGAGAGATGCATGACTTCTTGAAACTAGTGCTACCTACAACATTGATCTTAAAAGATACTTCTTTGAATAATTGAATGGAAATGTAAAGGGTGCAGTATACTTTGTAGATATATATAGTCTCAAACCTATGGGAATTACCACCATTGGGCTCAAATTTCCTGGATTTTGAGACTTTATTTTGCATGATGTTCTCTATATTCCTAATTTGTGATGGAACTTGTTGTCTCTTGTGCACATTCAACATCAAAGAAATTCGATTCACATGTTTGATGCAAAAGTTGAAACAAGGAGGTCTTTTAACAACATGGTTGTCATGGTAGGATGTGAGGATGAGAAATTGTTGAATCTGAAAGGGATATTTTCATGGGAATACAATTTTATAAACCTATTTCACCATGATGAAGGTGGATTTTCATCCAATTGCTTGTGGCATGCTATATTTGGGAACTTCAGTTATGATAGTCTTTGTATGTTGAAGAAAAATGTTTTTTCTACCTTTCCCATCATTCAAAAGAATTTGAAGCAATTTAAGGCATTTATCATTGGTAATAATAACATGCAACCTTTTCATTATTCCACTTATAGAGAACATACAAATCTAGAGTTGACACACTCTGATTTGTGTGGCCCAATGCCTATGGTGTCTTCCTTTAGTAAAAAATATATCATGAATCTTATTGATGATTACACTAGAATGTATTAGGTTTATTTGTCGAAATAGAAATCTAAATCATTTGAAAATTTTGAAAAAATTCTTTTATGGATTGAAAAGAAAGATAATTCTCAATTGACACTCTTTGTACTGATAATAGAGGGGAATACACTTCTAAGGAGTTTTCAATATATCTTCACTAATATGGGATAAAGCATCAAAACATTGTTTTGTGCAATACCTATTGGAATGATGTAGTCGAAACAATGAACATGACACTCTTGAGCATGTTATTTTCAATGCTATTTTTCAAGAATGTGAAGTTGTTGTTTTGGGTTGATGTAGTTTTTTGTGCAATGTATGTGAGGACTAGAATTCCATATCATGATCTTGGGAACAATAATCCTAATTAATGTAGTATGGATTCATTCCTTCTATAAAGAATCTTAGAATTTTTAGTTCTTCTTATTATTGCTTAATTCCTAAGGAGAAAAGAAAAAAACTATGTTTGAGTCTAAAATTTCATCTTTTTGGGGTACTCTAATACTTCTAACACATATCCTCTTTACGATGACGTAAATAAAAAATTCCATTCTTTCTAGAGATTTTATTTTTCTTGAATTCACTAAAAATGATAAGTCTATTAAGTGGTAGTTTGATCATCTTGATATATTTACCCATGTAAATACATATCATGTGTTTTATAATTATATTACACATCTTGGAGGGGGCATCTGTATCTTGGATCAATCTCTAGAATATCCTTTTTGAGTGTCATCTCCCCTCATGTAAAAGATCCAACTACTTCAGTAGAACACGAGGTTCAATTGGATGATGCGATTGAGAGGATTGAAAGGATGAACCTCCATGGGAATGAAACACCATATCAATCAATTGAGTAACCTGGACTATAATAGAAATTCCAATATGTTCTCATAAATAAAATTAAAAGTGTTCATTCTAATTAGGTTTGAAAGATAGAAAACATAATTTCAACAAGACAAGATGATGTAGGTGTTGTAGATTATTTATATTTAGGTGATGTTAATGATATGGATGTTTCATGTGATTGTGAATTAAATTTATATACTAACTTTGAACAAATTTCCTTTCAATAAGTTGTTTCTCACGATGAGTGGAAAGAAGCTATGAAGATGGAGTATGACTCTCTCATCAAGAATGGGACATGGAAGTTGATGGATTCTCTATTTGGAACCAAACAAATAGGCTACAGGTGGGTGTATAGTAACAAGTAATAATAATTATGATAATAATTGGTGTTAACTATCAAGTGGACCTATTTATTGCCCACCAACTACCAAGTGGAATTATTCCATGATTATGGTCACATTAGATTTATTATTCGACATGGCTATCTCTCTACATGTTTGATATTATCCTTCCTATATATGTTACATTCCATCCCCCTTTGCATGTTTAATCCTCAAAACATGGGTTGAATTCATAAAATATAATTATATGACAAGAAATGTAGTCAACTGGTACCAAGCACAAGCATCCATCCATTCTAGTGAAATGCAGACATGGGGTCAAACTATATCCATAACACCTAAATATTGATTTTGGTTTCTCCTTTGGTTACAAGTTTTCATTATGCTAATTTGATATATCCATTCATTTCATTTATTCCTCCATGTACCTCTATATTGGGTGTTGTTATAGTACCATGTATGTCGATAATGGGTTTATTGATTCTCATGTGATTCTTTGGAGGAAAGTAACTCTATAAATTCTTATTCATTGACACCCTTCCTAGGGATTTCGTTTAGGTTATTTTATAAACTCTTCTTATAGTTCCATGACAGACTCTTCATCTGATGTGTTTGTAGGTAATACAACAAATTTATCTGTAATGACTACTTCATGTGCCACCTTGGACCCTTGTGGTTGAGTAAAATAAATATTTTGCAATTTATTTTTTTATTTTTCTTGTACCAAATTTTCATAAACTTATATTGCACATTGATATTAACTATACCCACTAAGTTCATCCAAGGATATACAAGAAAAATATCCACATTATCCATAGTTATAGAATGAAAAATGTATTTATCCATAGTAACCTTCAAATCTTTAAGAAATTGAACATTTCCACTCTCAACCTATGTTTTTAATATCCTTTTGTGGGGACTTGCAATATTTTAACCAAGCCAACAATGATACAAGTATGTTTGTAGCTAGGGTTAATAGAAATAATGTCCTTCTTTTGTTGAAGACATACATGAACTTTTAATAGGATGTTGTCACATGAAAATAAACCCTTGCTACTATCCTGATCATTTTTTCATAGCATAAAACCATCTATTTAAAAAATATTGTTCATATGATTCATACAAAAGATCTTGAATCTTGTCAAAGTTAACAAAATCCCACCATTTGGTACCATATTCTTTTAAATTAATTTTTAGACAAGCTCTCTAATGCTCCTCCACTATAAGATTTATCTTATTGATGTATTTTTCAATACCTAGACCATCATATTTTCTTGTAAAAAACATGTTTCCTTCTATAACCCTAGATTAGAACCATGGTTTTGTAGAAAGAAATTACTTTTAAAGTAGCTCAATTGTGTAGCTATGGAGTTTTGGAAAGGAATATAAAATGACCCTATGTCCCTCAATACAACTGTAACATCCCGCTCTGGCGCACTGAGATGACTTATTTTTTGAGGACACTTGCTTGCAAGTGATCTGGACTTTTATGATGTTAGACATTTATACCTGATTATGATGAGATTGACAGATGACATGACATGTTACCATTTGATGTAGACAGGTTCTATTGACTCAGTGTCATTGAGTGTGCAGGGTTTTTTTTTTGAACTTGAGGATGCAGAGGCATCGGTAGAACCCCCCTTGGACTCCGAACTGAGTCAGGGAGTGTGCTTTTGGGTGATATGTTTACTATGATGTTTCATTCGATTTGATGATTTGTTGTTGACATTTCTGACATGATTATTGTTGATGCAGGATGACGATAACTTGCTGACCAGACTCACATATGGAGTAAAGGGGCCACACACGATTTGCAGAGAGGTTGAGGGAGAGGGGTGGACAACAACCCTGCCACCGCCTGCTAGCACTCCCGCCGTGGCTCGAACTATAGGTTAACAATTACCTAGTTCGAGAGGACCCACG
>SNQJ01S0002547.1:73055-170816 GCA_010110895.2 Picea sitchensis | reverse complement strand
CTCTCTTCCTCTCCTTATTTACTTCTCTCTCTCCCATACCCTCCCCCATACTCTCTCGTATATCTCTCTCCATCCCTCTCTCTCTCCTGCTTTTACCCTTATCTCTCCCTTTGTTTGTACCCCCTGTTGTTCCAGAGTCTATACTTAAGGCTTAGAAGTACAGTGTCTAGGCATCCAAAAGTGAGTAAGGGGTAGAGAAGGAAGAAACATCAACCTTCGTTAAAGGAAACTAGGGTTGATTTCTGAGTTGGGGTTGTCGAGCTTCCAACTGTTCCTGGATGTTTATATCATGTTCAATCGTTTCCCATGAATGTTCAAGTTCAACCCGGGTAGTGGCTATTTTAAGAATAGTATCAAAAAGGTTTAAGGCAATAGGTGTTTGGTTTGATAGTCCGGGTTCGATATTAGTCTGTCTTGTTACAGGGACAGTCGTGGAGGAACAAAATGATAAGAAAATCTCAGGGGGAATTTAAGTGTTGTCTCAATTTCGGTCATATAAAAGAGATTTTACAGTTCCAGGAGTGAAAATAGGGTGCAAACCAAAGGCCCTTTCCCGTAACTGAGTTATATTTTAATAAAGATGTATGAGGTGGGAGAAAACATTAAGTTGTCTATTATGTAAGGCTCCTATCAAGGGAGAGTCTCACTTATAAATAGAATAAGAAAAATGTAAAGAAATAATCCGATGAAGCATATATATATATAGAATTCTAAAGTGTTGACTGGTCTTATACCCACTGATAGTTGGTACAGAGGAAAAACAGTGAACAATATAGAAAACTAGAATTCATTCACTATAGTAGAGGTTGTACTAAATTATAGCGAAGCATTCATCAGATACAAATATGAAATGAAATGAAATATGAGATACAAGAAAAAAAACTCATAACACAGTCGTGCCGTAATTGAGAATCTTCGGATTTTCTTTATATTAACTCTCAAGATAGAAAACCTCTATTACAATCGACACAAAATGGTCCAGCCCTTTTTCTTTCTTTCTATGGTATATTTATACATTTTTACATAAGATGGAATCTCAATCGTTACAAGATTTTCAGTTACGATAAGAAGGAGAACAATCGTTCCATTTCTTCATCTCTATCTTTATTTGGTACCAGAAGCTTGTCCTCTTGCATGCTCGATACAAGTGACACATCTTTCCACCAGTCGAGATATCAACCTTGACGGTTCCGCTTGACAGTTGGCCTCAAAAGAGTAACAATCTAGGGCTAATTGCGGTAACCTTTCTTCCATCTATCGGTCTATGATGTCAATAGTGCATAATTGCACACTGGGTTTAATCATACATCTATATATTTGAACTATGTCTGCCACAGTTACTTGTGAGATTTCAGTCGAATATCTTTCTTCTTTTTCATTTATATCAAGAGATATTTTCACTATATTCATTTGACTCAATGTCTCAGCACTACCTTCACTATCAATACCTAACAGATTACCATCTATAGAGCCAAAATCCTCTTCAAAGGATTTCATTACCTTCTTGGCTTGTAGTTTACCTTCTAATATACTGTGCTCCCACTCTTTCAATAAAATATTTCCTCTAGTCTGCTCCGAAATGGAAAACCCGGGAGTACTTCCCGATTCCCTGTTGTTTGTAGCTATCACAGCCTCTTGAAAATAGACCCAAGCTGCTCCATCTTCTCTTTCTCTAACAGATAAATTTTTCAATACTTCATCAACGAGTAAGCAGTTGTCCCGAATTATCTCTACCTTGGCGAGTCAATTTCGCTGGGCTGCAGAAACCATGCTCTGAATCTCGATCGCCTGGGACTAGAACATCCCGATATTTATAACTTTACTTTCAGTGATTTCCACTCTAGCCTGTAGTTGTTCAATCAAGTCCTTTTGTTGGCCCACTTGTATCTCACCGTTCTGAACTACCAGCTCTGCTTGTTCGAGCCTAGTTTTGAGCAGCTCTATCTCGCTTTTATCGGCCAGCCTTGCTCATTCTATTCCTATGCTTTCTTGGTCCTTGGAAGCCTCCTCTGTCATGGCTAGTCTAGCTTCTAAGGTTTTGATGAGGCGATTTTTTCGCTTCAGCTGATTTTTCAAAACCCTGACTGAAAATTGGTTTGTTGTGGCATATGCCCCTAAGGTCCCTGCTATCTCTATAGAAAATTGTTCATTCTTCTTGCCTTTCCCATTGGTCAACACTTTGTAATTCTTGGCTGTTGATCTCCCTTCTTGATAGAACTCTCTTTTTACCACAACCTTTCTCTTCTTATTAAAGAAGAACTCATTTGGAGGGAGCTCTTCCACCCTTATAGGTCTCAATTCTTCATTTAAAATCCACCCTTTGTCTATGTTTCCCTGGGTTGACTGCAAGGGAGTAATGGATGCAATGGGATCTCTGATTTGCTTAGCTGGTCTCCCCGGAGTAGTAACCGAAGTTTTCTTTTTCGGTGGGTTGGGAGTCTTTATCTCTGTTTTCGGACTCCTAGTTTGCTCTTCCCCGTCCTCGTGTTTTTCTTGGCTGGGTGTCGTATCTTTGGAGCCCTCAGCTTCTTTTTGTTTCACCTCAGTTGTACTTGGATTCTCACCCCGCAATACTGCAGGAAGAAAACTGCGTCGATGTTCTTGGAATTTTAGAACATCGGCCCTCTCTTCGGGTGCCACGGCTTGTATCCGAGCCAAAATCTCGGCATAAGATCTTGCACCTCGGAAAATGTCATCTGAGGGTGAATTCTCATGTTCGAACCTTTTGAGTCCACAACTGGCCAAATGATTACTTACGACCCTTTGCGGATCACACTTCTTGAATTCAATAAGAACCAATTTTAGGTCTTCCAAGGCTGCTGCCTCAGCTTTAGCATGCCCGAAATCTAACAAAGAATATGAATTTAGATGAATAGGAAAAGGTGGCCATACCTTCTTTGAATATCTCTTAAGCTCCTTTCTTATGCCACCGATTACGATTTGCTTAGCAACCTCATGACAAGCCATCTTGTCAGGTATGAATAATGGTAATGCATGTGGGGGAACAAAAGCCCCGAAAACCCTGAGATATGAGAATTATGCTTCTACATACCAGTAGTACCATTACCCAGTTAAAGATTTCATACACGAAATCTATCACTTTGTTTTCCCACAATTTTAAATGGTAGACATGGATGGGCTTGGCCTCTGATGGAGTCCAACACTAGCTCATTAAGGGAAAGGGCGTTAGAAAACAAACAACGTCCATAATGTATGTAGACATAAAGAATGAAGCAATCTTTTCTCTCTCCCTCTCTGCCCGATACTCTGTAATTCGACTGGTCAAGCTGTCAGATAGCATTTTCGCCTAGTCGAAGGAACAACCTTCGGTGACTTGATGTATTAGAGGCACCCACTGAAGAAATAAATGTGTGGTGTCCTCTCTCCCGTATAATCTGCAGGTCACCATAGCTACATATTTGAACTGAGGTTCCAAGGAAGCTATTGAATATATACCATTATTGTCTTCCTTGAACTTCGTAGGGTGTGAAACCCAATCTCTGATTAAAATGGACATAGTCTTATCATATTGCACACATTCCTTCTGTTTGAAGTTCTCGAAGAATTCGGCATCGTATGTAAGGTCTGACACGATAGGCAACTTGTACATAGCCTGCAGTTGTTCGGGTCTGAAAGTCCCAATAGTGAATTTCTGTTCATTGATGATGGTTCTGGTTGGTATGTCCACATGGTCTAACGCCCACCAGACCATATCATAGTAAGGGAAAAATCATGTCTCGACCGCTACTTTATGCATTCTAGATTGGACGACGATCTTATATTTGGTGGTCAGGTCGTCTTTTTCATTGTCACTAGAATCATCAGGATAATCTACCAATTCGAACTGTAGAACATGAGAAAAAAATGACCAGGTCTTGACAGAGTCGACACTTCGAGGTGAAGTATCATTGACGTTGTCTGAACCTTGTCCCGAAACCTCAACGTTGGCTTTAGACACTTTTCACGGGGCCATGGCGGGGGATCCTGCTTTAGCTCTTCTGCGATAAAAATATGTATACATACATAACTTAGTTCGTTGAGAAAAGTTTGCTCTGCGTAATGTAGAAATGAATTTTTGATAACAAATAACATCCCTATATATTCAACCATTTAAAACTCGATACTTTTCGAAAATAGAACGGTCAAATCATGTTTAAATATAAATTTAGAAATAAAAAGACAATCCTTACTCGTTGATTCGCCTTGTTTCTAATTAATGCCATAAATTTTGGCAGTTTGAAATCTCAGTTGGCACAAGGAAAAATTAAGACTGCCTCATAGACTGTGCATGCATCAAATCACGAGAAATACTAGCTTAGCTCAATTAATAAGGTTTTATCGACGTTGATTAATCTTTCGATACTCGTTACGTCAGGAGTTTTCACTTTAACCCTTTGAACCTCTAAGACCTGAGATTGTGATGATTATATTTGGTTAATAAAAAATGTAATTATGATTAGGCACTTAATTAATTACATACTTGTTTATATCGCAACTTCATGACTCAGAACTTCAAAGGTATAGCTTCCGGGAAGTTCGTATGCTGAGTTGTGAAATTGTGATATCGCGATGATATGATTTAATTAAAATGGGGGATTAAACTGGATTAAGTGTTTAATTAATTACGTTTCTATATTTATCATAACTTCGCCACTCGGGGCTTTGATAGTGTAGCTTTTAAAAGGAAAATACGTCGAGTTGCGAATTCCTGACAGAGCTTAACCGCGGCTAAGATTTTTACCTTTATCATTAATGCGAGTTACTAAAACAAGAATCTCGAGGTTTTGGCTATCGGGGTTATGACAGTAAGACTTTTGGAGTTAGTAAATGTAGATACACGAAACCCCGATGATTCTTAACCATCGTTTAGAAAAATTTTACTCTCACTACTAACCTGGGTAAAACTTTAAAGTGATCACTCTGTTTCGCTCTTTGGGACTTGTGAACTAAGTGATCTATAACATCCGACATATGAAATCCTGAGGTAACAAAAAAGGGGAAAATCATTTGAATGAAAAGTAGAACTGAACGTGAGAGTATGATAACTGTCGTCGTTCACGTGATGAGACTTCAGATATTTTGGAACAAAAGAAGGAAAATATAAAAACCATCTTTCGATTTTGAGCATTAAGATATGAAATTCAAAACGGGCTAAAAAAAAAGGCGGCTCCAACACCCCCCTTCATCTATCTCTCTCTCAACTTCTCTCTCTCACTCACTGATTATACCTACCCCCCTCTCGCACTCTACCACTCTCTCCATCCCTCCCTCTATCTTCCCCCGCCCCTCTCTCCCTATAACTCGATAAATTTCTCATTCACTTTCTTTATCCCACTCTCCCTATTTCACTTCCCCTTATATCCATATATCCCTCTATACCTATTTTCATCTATCTCTCCCCCACTCTTCCCCCCATATCTCTCTTTACCTATCTCTCTCCCTTCCCCTATTTTTCTCTCTCCCCCTCCCTCCCTCACCCCCCTATGCCACACCATNGGCAAGAGGAAGAGGAAGATGAGGAGAGAGGGTAAGAGAGGGCAGAGAGAGGGAGAGGGATATGGAGAGGGTGAGAGAGAGGGGAAGAGAGTGACTGAGATATAGGGAAAGATAATTCATAGAGAGAGGAGAAGATAGAGGGAGGGGGGGGAGTGAGGGAGAGGAGAAGGATCGTGCACGTGTGTGTGTGTGTCTGTGTGTGTGTGTGTGAGAGAGAGAGATTGTGTTAGTAATAATGCATGCAAATTCATGTTCCTAATAGCGCATGTGCCTTAGGAATGTGTGTGCATTCCTAAACTGCGTGAACATTCTTTTCATTTCAATTTTTTTAGGTGGGAGTGACAAGTCTAGTGTATGTGTTTTCTAAGTTGGTTACATTAGATTTGGGTTTGGGATTAAAAACCTATTTGTTTGGTATGCAAATAGATTAAAGTCTCAATTTTTATGAATACCTCTCAATATCTCTATTTCTGACATTATTTATCTATAGGCTACAAAAGTTCATTGTCGATGAAACTACATACACATATAGAGTCGACTATGGATATTTCAAATATATAATATAAAAAAAAAAAAATATCGTGTACCATTTTTAATCTAATTTTATCTTCACATATATCAAAATCCTAAAATGCATGCCTCTTTTATTTCTGCTATAACGTTTTATTAGCTTAAGTATTTTTAAAATATGTTATACACTGCACTAGAAGACATTGAAATCTACAATACAAAAAAAAATTGTGTGTTTGATAATGTTAATACCCTCGTAGCTTGAACTAATGCAAGGCACTGTAGTTTCAAAGATATAGTAAGTTTGAAAAAATAATATAAATTTTGAACCAAAATAATAATAATATAATAATATAATACAAAAAAAAAAACCTAAATAATAATATAAATTTTGAAAAAATACCCCAGACCAGAATAGTGGGATCTCTACAATTCTACACCTTTTTAAGGAAATTCCATATTTAAGGTGCTCAAAACCTACACTAATAGAAACATATACATTATATTTTTCTTGAAAATTAACATATCATTGTTTTTTTTTTGTAAATAAAAAAGGGGTAAGTCCTATTACTATGTTGTCATTGTACAAAAATGACACATGTCATCAGCCTGTCACATGTTCTGCTAAACTAGTGGAAACCATAAGAGGTGGTCGCCTATTATACTTTGGGCCAAAAAATCCATCCGCCACTTTCCCTTACAATTGGAAACCAGAGAAGGTGGTGGATATTATGTCTTGACAGATATGTCTTTGGAAGCTAAAATGAACTAACAATAGCTGGAAAACGAAAACTAGACAGGAAATATGCAAAGTCCCAGTACAGAAAACTAGAAAACAATTATGCAGAGTACCAGTACAAAATAACAAGAAGCTAATCATTGGCACTAGGGGTTATGTCGTCTGAAGCTATAGGGAGAGCGCCTTCACTGTGATGTAGCATGAAATGTTGGACACAGGTCTAGCAATGCTACTTGGTCGGTGCATTCGAGAATGCATTGAAGAGAATGTCAATCTGCTTGCTAATAAGCGTGTCCCGATGAAGCTGGTCCTCCATGTGGCTTCTGAGATCGAAAATGAGCTCCAGCTACTTCGATATGAAGAGACTGGGGGGAGATGGTTCGAATTCTAGAATTGTATTTAGTGGTGGAGGCGCCAAGATGGGGAGGTTCTCCTGCATGGTTCCAGTGGAACCATCCTTTCCCACCTCAGCTCCTTCATTATCTTTGATGGTTTTCTACTGGATGGAAGCACTTGAATCCATGTGGAGAAGTTCCTCCAAGAATTCCTCCTCGGAAATGCATGTGGCCCCTTCCATGGTAGCCTGGGTACCTATACTAGCTTTGTTGGTGTTGGGCAACAATAAATCATCTAGGACCATATAGAGGAGGGATTCTGGTGGAACTTGGATGGGTTCCTCCAGAAATTATTCCTTGACGTAGGCCATCGATGGAGTTTGTGGTCTCTCGGTGCACTGATTCCTGGCAATGGACAGGGCCAGTTCTAGCTATTGTAGGCATCTATGTTGGGCAACATAGCTATACCAGATAGGTCCACTTCTCGACTTACCTCTCTCTCTTAGCATGGCTGAGCCACGGGGAGAATAATCCACTGAATTACTTCCAAGAGAATCCACTTCACAATAATCCAATTCTCAGATCGAGTAAGGTGGTTGAGCTCGAAGGTGAAATAATGCCAGCTAGGGTTGGAAGGGAGAGATAACCCCGAGGTGGGAATGACTGTTGTACTCACTTGCCTCCTACCATTAATCCTCAAGACCACCATTAACGAGACTCGAGGGATTTTTCCTCCCTTCCTCTGCAAGTAATTAAGGTCTCCCTCCATTCAAGAATGAGGTGAGGGATGACGACTAGCCATATTTGTGGCTGAATTCATGGGAGGGATGCATGACCACCTTCTTCTACGTGGCACCCCATCTGGGAAAATAACATATCATTGCTAGAAAGAAAAACAAATTTCACATATGTATTCACACATTTTATAGATAAAGGTTATATATTCGTAAAGATAATTCAATTTCCTACATTTCATCTTTTTACACCATATTCAAATGCATTGTAAAAGTACCTTGAAGAATCCCTCCAAGGTAACATATTGTTGTTGTTTCATGTTTGCATTTCCACTAATGTGTCATGAGAGAATATCATTATCTTTCACCTACCCTTACACAAGAATAAACACAAGAACATAAAGATAACTCTTAAAGTCTGGTAACACCATAACATGCTCCTTATGGATGGAAACTCTCAACAAGCCATTCTTGCTACAACCAAATATTCAACATCCAACATATCTTAATACAATGATACTTATGTGTATTTATACTTTCTAATGAGTATTCCTAAGGTTTGTGCCAACTACCCCTCATTATTATATTCATGCGCTCATTTATTATCCACAAACTACCAAGTAGGTATATTCCATGATTAAGAGCACATTACAATCATTATTTCACTTGGGTGCCTCCCTAAGTACTCCATATTATCTTCACTAGATACATTGCAATTCCATTTTAAATGTTTATTTAAAAATGATGTTTTTAAATAATGATCAAGCTAATAAATGTAAAAAATGTTTTATTTCATATAAAATTGAAACCAACTATATGAAAATGATATCATAAATATGTATATATTTTTCCATAAAGAGTCTGAATATCATAAATATGTATATATTTTCCCATAAAGAATTTGAATGTCCCTTAACATTTACCAAAATGATACCATATACAAAATTTTCTTCAAATCACATAAATTATCATAATAAAAAAAAATTGTTATAACCCTACTACACATTTTATCAAAATAGATATACTTTTCATTAAAATATATATTACAAACCTAAAAATATAATATAACTTAGTTTAACTTACTATCACATTGTATCTACATAAATTATGTGTAAATTCTCAAACTCTGTATCAATCACTTATGCTAATTCAATACTTTGAGTGTTTTCTATAAATCTACTTAAATTATATGTAAATTCTCAAAGTCTCCTTCAATCGCTTATGCTAATTCTGTAATTTGAATGTTTTCTACAACTATAATTGTATCTTGAATAATAATATTTGTATCATAATGTTTATTTTTAGGTATCATATATTCTACTTTTATAAACTCTTCTTCCTCTCTTATTATTAGTCCCTATCGAAGGTGCAGAGGGACTATAGTGATCGATAATTCATTGACTTCATATTAGTATGTCCTTTGACTATAAATTTTCACATCATCTATATTGTTCGTACTATAGAAGTAAAAACATATATATATAACTTATATGTCCTCGTCTCATTGGAGAATATATTCGAGGTCATATTTCCAGCTTCGTTGTTCCCAATGTTGTAAATGTGTATATATCCAAAGTTTTGAGCTTAGATGCTCCTTTTTAATTTTTATTACATTTTTACTGAAATGTTTACATATCGAAAGTTCTGAGCATGGATGTTGTTTTTTAATATTTTTTATTATTATTAGTCCCTGTCGAAGTAGAGGGACTATAGTGATCACATATTAATATTATTATTATTAGTCTTTTCTATTTGTATTGAAATGTTTACATACCGAAGGTTTAGATCATTGACACTTTATTTGAGGTGCTTGAATAGGCATGACAACTTAAATGTTTACATAGCGCAGGGTCTTGAAAAAAGCTTGACAACTTAAATGTTTGCATACCACGAGGTCCTTAGACAAACTGACAACCTTAAATATTTACCTAGATAGGCTTATCGAAGTACATTTTTCCTCAAAAGTTTCCATACAATGTTGCAGTGAATTTGGAAAATATTGTTGTCCACTGCCAGTAGATTAGGCATTGTATGTTTCATACTTCTTCTAGGCTTGGAATGCAATTCGGTCATTATTGAAGCTGCATACATTGTCTACTGGTTCGGTGGGTACTTCTTCTTCACTGCTTCATCGATTGCTTCTTGTTGTTGTTTGGTTCAACTTTGCAAGATTGGGGACCTGTGCTTGCAGTTGGACCTATTGGTTCTTGTTGCTTGCATTTGTTTACTTCAACTTTTGCAGGGTTGGGGTCCTGCATTCACAGTTGGATATATATTTTTTTCACTTTGTCAGGTCCAGGTGTTTCACCCACAATTGGACCTACACTTCTGTCGTTCATCGTTTCGGAGTAAGTTTCAATGCCATAATTTCATTTTCTATTTGTTGTTTATTTCTTAGTGTTTGCAATTTGCAGGTAAGAATGTTTTCTTATTTCTACTGGCATGCTCATCATATGTTTCTGGTTCCTTGTGTGCTTCGGTTGTAGTTTGGTAATCGTTGGAGATACATATGTTTTTTACTGGTTCGGTGGTTGTTGCTTGTTTGTTGGTTTGTTGGTTCGTCGATTGTTGGTTGTTGTTTTTTGGCTCAAGTTTACGAGTTTGGGGCCCTGGGGCTGCAGTTGGGCCTATTCATGCTTTCTTGCTAGTTTGTTTCTTATTGTTTTCTTTTTTTTACTTCGACTTTGCAAGGTTGGGGTTTTGCACCGACAGTTGGAGTTGTTTTTTTTTTTTTGGGTGATTTGCGGTGTTCAGGTCCTGCACCCATGAGTGGACGCACGGTTCTGTTGTTTGCCATGTCTGGCGAAATCAATATATGGTGCATGTTCAGTGCCTACCCGTTCTGCTGTAAAAAAATTTCGATACTTCGGTGTTGACATGATACAAAATAGTGGCATAAGAAATAATTGGACAACTACATGTGAAATTACAATATCCGTTGACTTTTTGTTAAGATGAAACATGTGAAAAACACACTTATTAACCATATATGGTGAAATGTGCCCATATAACAATACAACCTCTTTACCCTCTACACAGACTGGTGTGACCATGAAACAATTTGTCTTGTACTTGAAATATGATATGTACACCAAAGATAATGCAAAATTATATTTCCATGTCTGGAAGCATATCTGGATACTTTGCCACAGAAAACCAAAATCATTTAGCTATGGCCATGCAATTTCTTAATATTTTGTGGCTCGTAATATATTTTGGGCAAGAAAAAACTTTATATATTTACAACCATGGATGGAGGAAAAGCAAAGTTTCATGTTTCTAACTATCTCTTATTCTATTCCTTGATTCTCATTTCGTGTATGTACATATTACTTGTTTTCCACTGCATACTAGCTTCCATCCATGTTGAATGTATTTTGTGTGTTCCCACATTCAAACAAACATAATAGCTGGAGAAAACGAAGGAGTCTTAACTGCAGTTGTGGATGAGGACATAGAAAGGTGCATGCTTGTACTGTTATTTCATATTCCATTTTTTTCTGTTTCATTTATTATCTATATATGTGTTCACCTAGTTTTTTGTCTATATATAGTGCGTACCTTCCTACATAATAACTTATCTTCATGTCCTTTGTATTTCCTGTGCCACTACATTGAAAAAATTCAAACTTTGTTTATTTTTTTCTTACATGTATTCCTGCATACTAACTTTTTTCATGTCCATTGTATTTTTCCTACATTGCTACATTTAAACAAACAGAGTGGCTGGAGAGGACGATGGACTCTTTGGAAAGAATGTAGTAGAGGAGTTGCATAGGTGCATACCTGTACTCTTATTTCATATTCCAGTGTTTAGTATTTCATTTATTGTCTGTGTATTTGTTCTACTTGTTCTACTACTTTGTACCTTTTTTTTTCTGTATGTATATACTACGTATCTTTATGCTTATTGTCATGTGAATTTTATTCTCTTTGTTTCTACATTGAAATAAATAGAACTGTATTTATTTATTTTACATGTCTTTCTACATACTAACTTTCCTTCATGTCCACTGTATGTTCAATGTTGCTACCTTGAAAGAAACAGATTAGTTGGACAGGAAGATGAATTCTTATATGCCACAACAGAGGGGTCTGTGGTACAATCTTCGAAAAGGTATACCAATTTTTCTAGTAAATTAAACATACAAAACTAACGGGGGCTTATAATATTGGAATAGAAAACGATGATTTGGAAACAATAGGCCTTTGTTGAGACTTACCTCTTCCAAACATTTCTCTCCCCATTTCTATTTTTTCCATTTTCTATAGTCCCTTTTTATTTCCCTCTTCTATACTTAGTTTTTCTTGTCTACATTTGCTTTCTGGTTGCCTTCTTTAGTTGTCTTTCCAAAAATGCCTAGGTGCATGGGTTGGAAGACTCACGGGTTCACATTTATGGTCATTCTTCTACCTTATTCCATACTTAACCACTTTTTCGATCGCAGGTTCCCAGGATGGTGGGTTCAATATTGCGACTTTGGATTCAGAGGTTCCGTGCTATATAGATTGGTCTTCATACCACCCCATCACGCCCTATTTACTGTTACACAATTTTCAGTCAAAAAATCTGAGGCATACAATTTGACCCTCAAGTCCTCATGTTTCCTGAGTATCCCTTGAACACCCTATTTTTTATTCCATCTCCTTTGACCTTGTATGTGACATTAAGACCAATTATGGACAATATACAATGTGTATTCTTCTTAGGTCCTTCTCTTGTTCATCTACACATGCTTGCATCAGAAAAAGTTGGACTAGTGACATGGCCATGAGAAGTCAATCATCCCAAACATCTGCAGACTGACAAGGCCAAAGGTAAAGATGCATACATTATGTTCCTCATATGTTTACCAAAAAATATCCTCAGCTATTTATTCATCTATGGCATGGTGAATGTGTTGATGTCATCTGCAAAATATACTTTGCAATTCACAAGAAGTATCAGCAAGCACACGCAAGATGTCGAACATAGCGCAAGTTCCACAGACTAAGAGGTCTGGTTGCAAAACTCTGGCTCCATAGTTCATCCAAGTTGTGCATCTACTTGTGCATTAATGCCAGGAAAAATGAAAACAAAAAATTGATGCACACTACCATTCACATTAATTTTCCTGTTCAAAAAATGCCATCAGGTCTAAATTTGTAAGACCTAAAATATTATCAATAGAGGGCTTGAGCAACCATCAAATTGGACAAGTGTTCATTGGGGACATAATGTTTTTCTATAGAACCTACTTAGACAAGGAAAACAAAACTAGATCCATTATGCATGCTGACATGACAGACAAGGAGGCCCTGATGACAGTCACACTGATTATTCCCACACAACTTGTCCAGAAACATGCAAAAAATATATTGCCAGGTAATGGGATATCCATTAAAAATTTTAATATATTGCCCAAAATAGTATATGACTGTGGTGATTGTGATCAGATTATATCGCTCAACGAAACAAGTATTGTGGAAAATTTGCATGCTACTTGTTCAGAATATCATTTCATCCCGGAAACAACTATCAACCAACTTGCATAGAGAAACGAAATTTACCCAATCAGAACCATTGGCACAACTGTCACACTCGCGAGAAAACTTGGCTTGCAACACATTCTCCATATAAAAGATGGAGAGTCAGACAATGACAAGGCAATGGTATTGTTCTCCATATCCAATTTTTTCCTTTACTTTTACATGTCCATGTATCTCGTTAAGTTACATAGATGTTTCAATGTTCCATGTTACATCTGCAATTGTTTGACACCTATTCAAATTTTTTTTCTTCAATGGAACTACAATTGCATAAAGGGAAATTTCCACTTAGGCTCTTCAAAAATATAACAAAGAAAAGAGATGTTAAAGAAAGGATCTTTCACACAACCCAAGCAACATTTGTAACATAATTGCAAGAAGACATAGTATAGGATCTAAAGAAACTAATTATCTCTACAACTGTTGTGCATATACATCTACAAATTCATCCTCACATTTCTCATACAAATTGCCATCACCAAATTTCTACTCTTTTTTTTTTTTTGTTGTATATTATATTGTTCAATATATGAACTTCTATGCTCATGTTTCTAGTTTTAGGGTGTTTTGGTTGCATCAAATGCATACTCGACCCCCTTCGAGCCTACATGTGCCAACTACAACTATCTTGCTTCTGCTTCTGCTTGTACAGGCAAGTGCAGTTGTTGGTGATGTACACACACATAACATTGTTTAGTCCATAAATGGGAATCATGAGCGCAAACCCCATAAAATGTATCCAATTGTAAATAACTCAGGCCCATCCTTTGAACCGTCAAAATAGATTTCTCCTCTGGGAAGAACCATCAGGCATTTCCAATAATATTGGAAATTTGGCATTGTTAAAACTGGTAGTGATAGACCATGGAACTATTAGAAGAAAATGTACATAGTGATCTTGCTTAATGGTAAAATAGTAATCGACAACTTTATTTTTCCCGATTTTGAGGTCTAGTTTTGCCTATGGTACACTGGCAAAGCTCCACTGGTTTTTTGTTGTCTTGTGTTTGGAAAACTTTTGTTCATATCCCATGGCCCCAGTTATTTTCTCGTGGGAACATATACCAGATGTAGAAGAAAAATAATGTCACATGTGTTTTTTTATATATCAAATTGTTTGATGCAAAGGTAGATGCATAGTGCTCTATGGAACCTTGTGGAATCTTTCTTGACACCTTCTGTGTTCATGCGTTTCCTTGTGCCTCAAATTTCAATACATTTGGTGTTTACTTGGTTCTTGGTTGTACGATTCATTTTGGAAATTAATAATACATTCAGGATCTTGCCAGTTTTTCTATAATCTTAAAGACTATAGAGGACCTACGTTTCCTTTTAATATAATCTCCGTGATGCAAATGCAGTATGTGGCTCTTTTTAGCACTTTTCCTTGATCGATGAACTTAGCAAAATTCATCTCCTGAAATAATTTGAAATAAAAGAATATATACTATGCGAAATCCAATGGAACTATAATATCAATGCGAGGACATTAAAATTCAAATTCGTCGTTGTTATACTTACGGTGAAGCTGACAGTACAATAACTTAAACATCCCAAAATTTATTTGCTTGAATCTTTTCAATGCTTCTCTTATACAAACAGATCATGGAAACTATAAGCATGACTCGCTTTATCTATTCCTTGATTGAATAACCTATTCACATGTTTAATGCACTTCATAGTTACTATTAAGACCATCAATGGAGATTTCTTATACCAATTCCCGCTTCCGAAAATTTCCATCCCCTTTCTTTTTTCCCTCTACTTTCCCTTTCTGGTTACTTACTCGTTTTTCATAAAATGTCTAGGTGCGGGAGTTGGTGGATTTACATCTTTAAATTTCCATTGTTACTTTTATATGACCAGCCCAACTGATTGCTTCCCCGTTTCATATTGAACAAACATTTTGGATCGCAGGTTCCTGGATAGGCGGGTTCAACATTGTGTTTCCATTGGTTTGTCACCTACAAATAACACCCAAACTTCCACAATCTACAAAATAGAAAACAAATTCCCCCTTATCTTGTTTGATTTCACTTTCTGTTTACCTGGTCCTATTTTTGAATGTGTCATTTTCAACGCTTTTCTTATACAAAAAGATCCTAGAAACTATAAGCATAACTCGCTTTATCTATTCCTTGATTAAAGAACCTCTTCACATGTTTAATGCACTTCATATTTATTGTTAATACCATCAATGGGGATTTATTACACCAATTTTTGCTTCAAAAAATTACCATCCCCTTTCTTGTTTCCCTCTTCTTTCCCTTTCTAGTTACTTACCTGTTTTTCAGAAAAAGTCTAGGTGAGAGAGTTGGTGGATTCACGTCTTCATATTTACATTGTTACTTTTATATCAACAGCTTGACTGACTACTTCCCTGTTTCATATTGAAAAAATGTTTTGGATTGTGGGTTCCCGAATAGGCAGGTTGAACATTGCGTTTGCATTGTTCTATCGCCTACAAACAACACCCAGACTTCCATGATCTACAAAATAGAAAATGAATTTCCCTTTATCTCATTTGCTTCCACTTTCTGTTTACTTGGTGCTTTTTATGAATGTCTCATTCTTTTATATACAACACCCGATGTTCCGCAATATTCAAATTGACCCTCGAAATCCGTCATTGTCTCTTATAAAAACAGATCTTGGAAACTATAAGCATGGATCGCTTTATCTATTCCTTGATTGAGGAACCTATTCACATGTTTAATGCACTTCATAGTTACTGCTAGGACCATCAATGGGGCTTTCTTACACTAATTCCCACTTCCAAAAATTCACATCCCCTTTCTTTTTTCCCTCTGCTTTCCCTTTCTAGTTACTTACTTGTTTTTTCGAAAAATGTCTAGGTGCGGGAGTTGGTGGTTTCACGTCTTCAGATTTCCACTATTACTTTTATATCACCAACCTGACCGACCAATTCCCCATTTCATATTGGACAAAATTTTTGGATCACGGGTTCTCGGATAGGTGGGTTCAACATTGCGTTTCCATTTTTCCGTCACCTACAAACAACACCCAGAATTCTGCGATCTACAAAATAGAAAACAAATTCCCCTTTATCTCGTTTTCTTTCGCTTTTTGTTTACTTGGTTTTTTTTTTGAATGTGTCATTTTTGTGAATGTGTTATGCTTTTATCTACAACACCCGAAGTTCCACAATATACAAATTGACCCTCGAAATCCGTCATTGTGTCATGTTTCGTGTTACGCATTTTGCATTCAACAGTTGGGGTAGATACAATTTGACCATTAGGCCCTCACGTCTCCTGAGTAGAGATTGTGGCCCTATTTTCAAGCCCATCAATATTGCTTGTTCTGAGTATGTTTAATGCGAGTCCAACCAACCACTTGCCCATTGCATACTTGGCCACTATTACCATCGTTGGTTCCTGGCTTGGCTTTCTCAACATTGTGTTTCCATTGTTTTGCTACCTAAAAAAGCCACCCGAAATTCTGCGATATACAAATTGATGGCCGAAATATGTCATTGTGACATACAATTTGACCATCGGCCCCTCACGTCTCCTGATTATATCTTGTGACCCTATTTTTGAAGCCTGCCCGACTACTTTCCATACTTGCCCATTTCTTGGAATTTGTTTAGTGGGTTGGTGGGTGGATGAAATGTACAATGCTTAGTCACTCTTCGCCATCCCCACCACCTTCGTACTTATTTCTAGATATGAAATTATTAAGATTTAATGCTAGTCTCTCATCGTGCAGGAACCGTTAAAATTATCATTAATGGTCGGAAGGCCGGAAAAGATTCGTCATTAATACAAATTAAACTAATATTTGCGGAGAAGAGTGTTATCCTTTCCAAGTATTCATTTCAAGCATGATGCAATCTCTTTCATGCGTCGGTTGATTGGCGCCTTTACAAAATATCTAATTCTTAATCTCTTTTCGTCGTCACCACCACCTTCACACTTTTTTCTAAATATGCAATTAGTAAGATTTAATGGTAACAACTCATTACGCACGAACCGTAGATATTTTCATTGATCAGCGAAAGGCTTGAGGACATCTTCCATTGATACACATTAAACAAAGATTTTTGGAGGGTTATATTATCCCTCCCCAATTTTCATTTCAAACATCATCTGGAGAAAATGGAAATTCTCATTAACTTATGGCAATAGTTCCACAACAATTCTGTCTAGATAGAGTAAACACCTTCGGGCATGATGGCCAGAGGTTCCAATATTCCAGGGCATATTCTTACTACTCATCTCCCTCCACCCAGGAGAAAACAAAGAGATGGTCCCTTGGTGCATCGAGAGAAACATTTCAAGCCAAAGAACTCCAAGGCAACCCTGCTTGCTCAGAAAACCTGTCCACCTGCAATGATGGCTGGTGCAGAGGTTGATGCGATCTATTTGAATCCGAAAGAAGATGATTTGATGGATGATGATACAATAATGGATGATGGAAATGCAGATGTTGTTCCCACTCGTGCACCCAAATTGAAATCAACCATAACGGGTGAAACTTCCTAGATCGGTGATGGCATCCATGAAAAAACTAAAACAAGGGGTTTCAGAAAAGAAATTGACGTTGAACGCAATAGCCACTTTGAAGCTCGAAAGTAGGAATTCTAGAGGTCCAAATTGGTACGTTTTGGGCGGAAGTCTTTCACTATAAGGAAATTATCTATTGATGCTCCCAGAGATATATTTCAAGCCAAAAAATTATTCAATTGCGGGACCACTCTCCTTTTCTCTATATGTATAATTAACATCTTAGGGGATGGTGACTAGAACTCCCACTGCTACAAGGCATATTCCTACTACTCATCTCCTTCCACCCAGAATGGACTAATTTGGGCCTCTCAAATTGCTGGTGCAACCTATGTCCCTTAAGTTTTTCACTGTGAGTAGGTGGTTTCTTGGCATGTCCTAACTTTTAGTTTCAATCTCTTATGTTTTCCCTGCAACGCTTTTCATCTTCTTCCTTACGAGAAGCTTTTGAGAACTATCTATTTTACCATAGGACTGTTGTTCATATGCTTCAAACCAAGGATTTATTCCATTTCGGAACCACTCTCCTCTTTATTTATCACCTCAAGTATTCCACAAGATATTAAGATCAGGGCATCGAACATTGACTCCCCGAGGAGAAGACTACAAGGATTTCTTAAAAAGAAGCATGGTAATCAGTTTTGTATGCATGTTGAAGAGCATCTCGATGGATCCTACATGTTGTAGATCATGTGCATGTTTTTATGGAAAATATGTTCAATGTTTTGGCCCAAAGAACTCGGTCCAATTTCTATGTTTCGATATACATTTCCCAGTATTCTTGTTTTTTTAATGGATTTACTATTAAAAAAAATTCCTTGGAGTCTTGGTTGATGCTTCTTTTCTGAATTTAACACCTCTTCTCATTGGCATGGTTCGATAGTCTCGTAGTTATTCGAGATTTTATTTTCTTAAGTAATTTGATCTAAAATGGAGCATTCAACAATTATATGACAATGCATTGTGTCCATCCATCATGTTTTTATGGAAACAAAAATGAATTTCAGATCGTTTCAAACCAACGTTCAATTCTATTTGTAATGCAGATAGGACATAGCAAGACCAAATCACAATGTTGTAGTCCAAGCCCCACAATAGAAATTTCATTTTTATCTCATCCTTGCTAAGCAAGAGATTTCCTATTTCCCTTTTTCTTGCTTGATTCCTTTAATTTGAAAGGGAACATTTTATTAGTTGTCCATCCCCTGGCCTCTATTTGAGAATTTTTTACTTTATTAATGAAATTACCAAATTTCTTGTTCGTGAATTAATAAAATGAAAAAATAAAAAATATGGTGGTTGTAGTCAAATGGGCCTATGAAATCAACTACAATATTAAAATTCAAGATCGTCATTCTTTTTTCTATACATGAAATTATTAATCTTTAATGCTAACAACCCATCATGCAAGAAGTTTAATACTTAAAAGTTAATATGTTAAAGTCATGGAAGAATGTATCAAGAACACAATTGCTCCCACACGTTGTAATAAAATCTAATCTTCAACAAAGCATTTGCTCACAATTACTAGAAAATGATGGTTTTTTAACAATAGGGCTTGTTTGAAACCAATTCCTTCTTACCAAAATTTCCCTCCACCTTTCTATTTTCCCACTCTTTTATCCCCTGTAGTTTCTCTTTCTAGTTACTTGGTCAGTTTGTTTCCGAAAATGTCTTGCTGCGGGTGTTGGAGGATTCACGCGTTCACATTTTCATCCATGCTTTTATATCACGATTCCGACTAAGCGCCTCCCCTTTCTCTAAATTTCACTTCCATTGTTATATGGTCTACAAACAACACCCCAACTTTTGTGATATGAAGATTTACTTCTGGACTCCCACATCATCCCCTCTTCCATGTTTCACATTTTGCACTGAAATTTTCCAATATATACAATTTGAAATTCAAGGCCTTTTGTCTCCTTGGGAACCCTTTTCACCCTATTTTGAATGTCATCTGACCACTTTCCACACTTGACCATTTCTTTACATCTCTTTCGCATATCATCAAGTTCATGGGTTCAGGAAATTTCCAATTTCTAGTTGTTGTTTCTTGTGCCCGCTACCTTCAGACTTATTCCCAAGTATATGCAACATGTCTACAACTTCTCCAGAGACATCTAGAATAGATCTTGTCAGGAAATGGAATACCTATTGCATATTTGAATATATTGGACCTTCTTTTCCCTCTTCTATACTTAACCAAATTCTCATTTAATTTTCGCCTCTACTCTCTCTTTCTGGTTACTTAGTTGTTTTTTCCAAAAATATCTCAATGTGCGCATTAGCGAGCTCATGGGTTCACATTTGCACTCGTGGTTTTATATCATCACTCCAACCGACTGCTAGCCATTCGATGCCTAGCCACTTTTCAGATCGCAAATTCCCGGGCACACGGGCTCTATATAGCACTTCCTTTGTTTCATGACCAACAAACAACACCCTAACCTCCGCGATAAACAAATTGGCTGTTGCACTCCCACAACATACTCTCTTTCGTGATATACAATTTTCACATGAAAGTTACGAGACCTGTAATTTGACCTTCATGTCCTCATGTCTCCTGGGGAACTATTGTCACCCCATTTTGAAGCTCCTACGTATGCTTTCCATATTTCTCCATTTCTTGGAATCTCTTCCGTGCCTCTAATTCCATACTTACCCGAATGTTTCACTTCCAGGTTCCTAGACAGGCGAAGTGCACTTCTAGTGTTCCTTGACCTGCAAAAAGTCCCCTGGATTCTGGGTTATACAAATTGACTTCCAGACTCCTAAATCAACCCCTCTTTCGTGTTACAAAGTTTGCACTCAAAATTTTTTATCAATGCAATTTGACCATGGGGGACTCACGTCTCGTCGAGAACTCTTTTTAGCCTATTTTGAAGCCCGTACGACCACTTTCCATCGCCATTTCTTGAAATCTCTTTTGCGGATTGTCGGTTTGGTGGGTTCAAACAATTTCTAATTCCTAGTCGTTGTTTTCTGTGCCTACCACCTTCGAACTTCTTTGCAAATATATGGAATAAGTATATAAATTCTATAGAAACATGCATAAAATATCTTTCTAGGAAATGGGATATCTATTACATATATGAATATATTAACCCTTCTTTTTTTTCTTCTATACTTAACCAAAATCTTGTTTCTCTTTTCCCTGTACTATATCTTTATTGTTACTTAGTCGGTTTTCCAAAAATGTCTAGATGTGTGGGTTGACGCACTCGTAGGTTCATATTTTCACTCGTACTTTTATATCACGACTCCGACCAACCTCTTCCCCATTCCATACCCAACCACTTCTCCGAACGCATATTCCTGGGTAGGTGGGATCTAGATCGCACTCCTATTGTTTCGTGACCTACAAATAACACCCTCACTTTCGTGATATACAAATTTACAACCAGACTCACATCATACTATCTTCCGTATTACAATCTACCTATCATCCCCTCTTCCGTGGTACACATTTTTCACTAAAATTTTTTGGGACCTTCAATTTGACCGTCGGGGCCTCACGTCTCCTGTGGAACTATTGTCACCTCATTTTGAAGTCTGTCTGTCCACTTTCCATACTTCGCCACTTCTTTGAATTTCTTTCGTGGATCGTCGGGTTGGCGGGTTCAAGAAATATCCAATTCATAATCGCTATTACATGTGCCCATGCCCTTTTCACTTCTTTCCAAGTATGCAATAAATGAGGTTTAATGCTAGCAACTCACCATGCCTCGAGGAGACTATCATAATAAATGTTCCCACACAAGTTGTACAGAAACATGAAGAAAATATCCTTCCAGGTAATAGGATATCTATTACAAATACTTACCGACTTTTTCTCTTGCGGCTTACTGGGAAGGCGGGTTCAAGATTGCCCTACTTTCAAGCCCGTCCGACCGTTTTTCATACTTATGTATATATAAAAGAGTCTTATTTATAATAAAGAAGATGGTATATATATATATATATATATTATGTGTGTGTGTATATATAAGTTATTATTTTTAAGTATGCAATTAGCAAGCGTTATTGCTAAACCAGGATTTGAGGAGATCTCCCATTAATATGCATAAAACCAAAATTTCTGGATGGTTATATTATCCCTTCCGAGTGTTAATTTCAAACATCATGGAATGTTATTTGTGTGTCATCGGGTTGGACTGTTCATTAAATATTCAATCCATAATTCTGAAAATGAGTCCGACCGACCGTTTCCCTATTCCATACTTAGCTACCTTCCCAGAATTCCACAAATATACAAACCGATCGTTGAACTGCCCCATCATACTGTCTTCCGTTTTACACGTTTTGAAGTAAAAAATTCCAAGACATCAAATTTGACCGTCAGACACTCACCTCTCCTGAGTATCCCCCGTAACCCTATGTTGAATCCCGTCTGACCGCTTTTCATACCTTTCCATTCCTTTCTTTCTCTTCCCCATCTCCATCACCTTCTCATTTGTCTATAATAAAAAAATGTTTATATATATATATATATATATATATATGTCTTGTTTCTAGATATGCAATTAGTAAGATTTAATTGTAACAAATCATCGCGTAGGAACCGTATAGATTGTCATTGATGACCGAAAGGCTCAAGGAGATATTCTATTAATACACATTAAACCGAGATTTGTGGAGGGTTATATTGTCCTGAATCATGGAATGTTGTTTGCACATCATCGGGTTGGCACGTTCATGAAACCTACAATCCTTAATTGTTCTTCGTTGTACCTGCCAACTTCACACTTCTAAATATGCAATAAGTAAGATTTACTGCTAACAAATCATCATGCAACACCCATATAGATTGTCATTAATGAACAAAAGGCTCGAGGAGCTTTCCCATTTATAAGCATTGAAGCAACATTTGCGGAGGTTTATATTATCGCTTCCAACTGTTCATTTCAACCATTGTCTATAGAAAATGAGCGTTCTCATAAACCTATGGCATCAGGTCGAAAATAGTTATGTGGAGATACAGTGAACATATTCATGCATGAGGACTAGAACTTCCAATGGTTCAGGGCACATTCTTATTACTCATCCCCTGCTGCCAAAAACGAAATAATTTGGACCTCTGGGAATGCTTGTGTAGGCCATTTCCCCAAAGTTTTTGACTATAAAGAGTTGTTTTCTTGGTGCACTGATAAATATATTTCAGGCCAAAGTATTATTCCACTGCGGGACCACTCCTCTATTTCTTTGTCACCTCGGGTCTTCCGTGAGATGTTAAGATTGTTGGAGCCAACATTGATGTTAAAAGGAGAATATTCGAAGCAATTCCTAAGAAAGCATAATAATGGGTTGGACCTCTTACCCAAGTTCCTAGAAGACTCAATGGAACTTCCTGAACATATCAAAAAATTGTAGGTTAGTTCATCTAGAAATCCATTTTGGGAAATTCCCTGGCTATTTACAAGAATAACGGGTCAGGAGTCCACAACAACTATTTCCCGCATGGCTCTTTATATTTTTTATTTCACAACCAAGGAACAAGCCATTTTTTATTGGGGCAAGCTAATTTGCCATGAAATTTGTTCCCAATTGTCAAGATTCAAAAAGGAGAAGAAATTTTATATGTCATCCTACTTGGTTTTTGAAATAGCACATTGCTTCCAGTTTCCAAAACAGTCTCTGTCCAAGAATTTAAACTAGGAATTTTACCCAGTAACGTTCCGGTACAAGGCCTTGTGGAAGCACAAGGCCTCCCACTATCTTTATGAGGTTTATAATGACTTTGTGTGTGTTTTCAAAGTTTTTTTGTTAGGATAATATGCTCCCCGCATATATAACCATGAAACCAGGCTTTTGGACAAGAAGGGGGCACCTAAACATATGGATAATTACACTTTGATAAGGATTTTTGGCTCCAAGGAAAAACCTGCTCTCCTTCCATGTCACATTATAGACATAGTGTTTTTTACATAAATAACAAAGAAATACAACTACTGGTTGCATCTATTCCAAGAGAAGAGAAAAAAAGAGTTCATTCCTCTTCCTTGGAAAGTTGGGGACTTCATGTTGAGGAACGCCAACAAAATTGACGAATTCGCAACCCATTTCAACAACTTGAACCTAAGATATGTTCAAAGCCTAAGAAGGTTCGACGCAAATAAATTTTTTTTAGAACATTTACAAACACTTGGCTTCAACAATTATTTTTTCAAAAAACACCTGACCGAAAACAAAGACATTGATGACAACGATCATGCTTATGATGCCGATGAACTAGACACATTACAAAACACCACTGAATTGTACAAGCAATAAGAAAAAGGCCCCGGTGAGAAGAGTGCTCAATCCATGGATAACACTCCCAAAAGTACGACATCCTGTAGCATTTCTCCAATGACCCATCAAAGAAACAAAGAAACTCAGAATTCTTCACACGGAGGATGAGATAATGACCCTCCTCACCCTAAAATTGATAGTTCTCACAAACTTCTCGTGGACAAGAAGAGGAAAAAAATTGTGGGATAGGAGGAAGAGCCCGGAATTGAGAGTGGGAACATGGAACTTGATCAGTCTGGAGACACGATCCAACATAGTTGACCAATCGACATAACTGGTACCGAATATTTTTACGAAGATGAATCCTTCGTGTTCCAGAGCATTGTTATTGACAATGAGTCTAAAAAATTAATTATTGAAAAAAAATATGTAAAAAATAAGAAAGGAAAATATCATTTAGAGGTTAACCTTGCGAACATGCTACCCTCCCAAATATATCGACTTCACATAGAGATATCATATGCTCTTGATGATTCCATTGGAGGCACTAAGGTCGAGAATGCCAGACTGAAGGACTATGTCAAGGAATTAGAGGAAGCTTTGATTCCTATGCCATTGTTTTCCAGTCCTTTGGAAATAGCCATGCCTATCACCCCTGCAGCCAAGTTAAAAGGATCCTCCATCCTCCTCGCATCGTGTAGAGGATATGTGGAGAATAATATCAAGAAAAGAATGGAACTTATTTCTGAGTCATGGGAAACATCACAAACCATGTCTTCCGTTGGAACAAGGGCATATAATTTGCTCGATGTCTTGGAACGAGGGAAGATAATTTTCTTCAACATTTGCAAGAAAAAATAAAAAATGAAGAATGTTTCTATTTAGACATGGTCCTTCCTTTTGGCACCATTGTCAACAACATGACAGAAACAAGAAGAAGACAACAAGATCTCCCATCCAAAAAATGGATCACTCAATTAAATGTATGCTGGAAAGAAAAATTGAAGAACCTGTATCTCATTGTCCAGTCATGTGAACAAGAAATATCAAAGAAATAAAAATTATTCACAAAGTTGACCAAAATATACTTAGTCGGAAGGACCAACGACTTCCAAGGCCCCAACTTAATCGTCAACTCTTTTGCCTTAACTAAGCAATCCTTCGATAAACAAGTTGATATTTTTAAGGCGTTGTCTTTGGAAAAGTTTTATAGCATCATTGAATATGGTGAAAATGACATCGACAACTGGCTAGTCAACTATTCGGTACAGAATGAACAAATTGATCAGTCTCTGCATAATCTTTCTATCTATCTAAGGGAATTAGAAAATAAACTTTTTAACATAAAAATCCAAAATGAGATCAACGTCGCCCCCTTGAGAAGCTACATTGAAGAATGACTCGAGAGGGAATTGAAGCAGGTCGTCGATGAAAGGCAACAGGCAGTTTCCATGATTCTAGTAGCCATCGACGACAACAATAAAAAGGCATCAGCAAGCAAATAGAAAAAATGGGTGATGTGTACCATCACTGTAAGTTTATACTGATCACATCCTGCTTTGTTTATCAATCTAGTTATTCCACTTTTTTAAATAGAAATTTCTAGCCAAAGACTGATACCTTTCAATTTATTCTTTTTAGGTATTACACTCTACCGTCGTTGACTTCTTCTTTCCACAATCCTATTTCTTGTACATATTTCTCTTATGTTCCGTGGGAGCCCCAATCCTAGTCTATATGAGAAACGCATTTAAATTTCTGGGAATATGTAATAGACAATATTATTTTTTGATATTTTTCAAATAAAACTGTTTTTTATCTCCTTTTATATATATGTCCTCATAAATTTTTATCTTCCTCATGTCAAGAAATTGTGTTTATTTAATTTCAAAACTATTTTTTGTCTCCTTGTATATATATGTCCTCAGAAATTTTTATCTTCCACTATGCTGAATGTCAACAAATTGTGTTTATTTAATTTGAATATAACTTTTTTTGTGTTGGCACATACAGAGACAAAATAGACATAAATTTTTAACATAGAAAAATATATTATATAGTTTCAAAAAATAAATGGGACTCCAGAGGCCACGTGTCATTTACTGCATGGATACCACCTGTCCTTCATGTTGTTTTCCACATCTTCGCTACTTTTTTCCCATCCCGCATTTATTCCCAATTCAACTCGATAGGGACTACCACCCCACCACATAGTGATTCTTTGTATTTGGACAATCTTAGAATTTAAGAATGTTTATACGCATAATTTATGAGTAACTCTTATAAAATAATATATAATATTTTGATAATCTTAAAATATGAATAAAACGATACAAAATTAATAATAGTATATTATAAAATTTTAATAACAATATAATATAAAATTGATAATAATATATTATAAAATTTGAATAACAATATAACATAAAATTAATGATAATTTTTTACATAAAATTAATGATAATGTAATACGCATAAGAGAATAACAAGATTTTTTTGAAAAAAAAATATTGAAGATAATATAATTATTTGGAAAAAAGTATTGAAAACGATGACGATGATGATTAACCTTTATTGAGATTCTATTGATCCAATTAGTTTATCGGATGCTTAAGAGGGTAACAATTACTTACAATTCTTTAGAATTTTGTTTTTGTGCTAGAAAATCGTTAAGAGAAACTTTCCAAGATCACCATAGTTTTGTTGAGTTAAAAGGTTAGGAAGGTTGGAAGTGTGACAAATATTTTGAAATTGAGATCTGATGTGGGTATAGGGTGGGCAATCTAAGAAAAAGTGTTTTTCATCTTCAACCCTCTTAGTATCATGAAAGTGACACACTCTTTCATCCATGGCCTTTTAGAAATTGGCCAACCACCACTTTCACTACAAATCTCATGACAATTTGTCCTTGATTATTTTTCCAAAAAATAAATAGAAACATTATTTTGAAAATTTAAATTATATATTATACCCAGTGATTATTTAGATAAAAAAATTTATAACTTTTTAGTAAAATAGAATTTAATATTTACATCAAAAGTAAAAATATATAATTTACATTAATAAATAATAAACAATCCAATATAAATATATAACAATCAATATGCTATTAAAAAATTAAAATAATTGTCCCCGAGGTGTAGGACAGTCGGTGACGGAGTGTGTTGTTAAGCCACTCCGTGTTGTTAAAGTCACCGGTTCGAAACCTGCGGGGACAAAAAATCCAACCATGTTAAGGGTTGGTGTGGCTCAGGCCGGGTGCGATCGAGCAGGGTAGATCCAGGGTGATTTTGTGACTTAGATTTTGGCGGCTTAGATGCCCCCGAGTCGAGGTTTCTCAAATACAATTTAATGCTTGAGCCACAGCACAAGTGTAAAACAAAAAAATTAAAATAATTAATTATGTTTAAATATTTATTTTGTGATCAACTTATTTCTTATATATATATATATATATATTACATAACAAATTCTTATTTTATTTGACATTACAATGAGTAAATTTTAAACAAACACACATTAACAAAATTACAATGAGTAAATTTTAAACAAACACACATTAACAAAAATATACGTACAAATTTAAAAAAAAAAAAAAAAACAATTAAAATAATTAATATATTTGTGAATATAAAAATTAAAAAAACAAATTTTATAAAGTTTATTGCAATTAAAAATAAGAATATGTATATACATAAAAGTTATATAGATCAAGTTTAATGGCATACTTATTAATACATATTAATAAGTTACAAATATAAAACTTAAAAAAACTAATTTTATAAAGTTTTTTGCAATTAAAAATAAGAATATGTATATACATAAATGTTATATAGATAAGTTTAATGGCATAAATATTTCTGTTCTGAGGCTTTTGCGACCATTGTTTTGATCAGAGAATTATTTTGGATTAATCGCATAGGTTTTTTTATTTTTGATGTTTCCTGATGATAAACCACACCAACTTGATCAGAAACGTCGAAAATCAAAAAAGTCATACATATTAATAATTTTAAGTATTTCGTACAAAGTATAAAGATTTTTAATTAATAAATTATAAAAAGTAATTATAAAACTAAAATATATGTAAAATCTTTGTTATATAAAATTTTATTATCATAAGTTTTAAGTATTTTTATTTTGGATTATAAAGATGTATATAACTAATTTTGGTTGTTAATTTCACTTGTTTATAACAAAAACACCTTAAAAGTTAAAACATTATAAAAATTAAAAAATAGTTATTTATAATAATAATATAATGAAAATTAAAACACAATAAAAATATAAAAATTAAAAATGGGTTTAAGATAATTGAGAGTTGAATTTAATAATTATATTTAAAATTAGTTGAAATTTGAAACATGTAACCGAACTTGAAATTTAAAATCAATAAGTATATATGGAAAAACATCATATTTATTTAGACCCTTTAAAGAACCATTTTAAGGAACCAAATTTTATTAATTTTACTAATATCCCAAGGGCATCACGCCACTAATTAGATATAGTTAATGGAAGTTATTACTTACAACTTCTTACACAAAACTATTACACTAGCAATATAAATATATTAAAAATAATCATGTAATAATAATTATATTAAAAATATCTTTTTAATTTTATAATGGTTTATCTATTTTATTTTTATTAAAAATTTTAATTATTTTTGAATTAATGATGATGATGATGTTTAACGTCCACTAAGACCGAATTGGTCTATCGAACGTTAAGAGGGTAAGTGATTACTTGTGATTCTTTAGAATTTTGTTTCTGTGCTCAAAAAGCATTAAGAGAAGCTTTCTAAGATCACCGTACTTTTGTTGAGTTAAGAGGTTACGAAGGTTGGTAGTGTGATAAACATTTTGAAAATGAGATCTAATATGGGCATGCGCTGGACAATCTAAGAGAAAGTGCTTTTCATCTTCAACCTTGTTAGTGTCACAAAGGTGACACACTCTTTCATCCCATGCCGTTTTAGGAATTGACCAACGCCCAGTTTCACTATGGAGCTCGTGAGAATTTGTTCTTATCTTAGCAATGATTATTTTTTTCTTTCCACTTGGAAAAACAAATAGATAATTTTGATCTTCTATATTAGGGTTGATTACTTATTTATAATACCTTAATTTTTTTTTTTCCTGTAACTCTTTATCACACAACATTTTTTTCTTAAATTTTTATTTGATGTTTTTTTAGTATCTTTATTCCGCAAAATGGTTTCTTCCATTATTCCCCAATAGTTTAGCCAAGACTGGGCATCTTTATGCCATCCTCGCTTGAGTCAATGGTGGTTATGACTTGATTTTGAAGCAATTTTAGGTAGCCTCTTGTCTTCCATGTTGTTTAACTTGTTCCTATACATTAGGTATCTAGTCATAGCCATGATCTCAATGGGGGAGAGGCTTGTTTCTAAGAGGAGGATGGGATAGGGCATATTTCCTTTAATTTTGAGATTATAGGTTATAAAATTCTTTTGTATTTTCTCTATCTTTCTCTAGGATTCACGAGAGATACTACATCCCCAGACTTCACATCCATAAAGAATAACAGGTGTAACAAGAGTCTCAAAGAGGATTTTCTTCTTATCCCAACTCCAAAGATCAGCTGATTTACAATTTTTTTCAAGCCTATAATAAGATTTCCATCCCCCAATAATCCTTTTCTCAATGTTATAATTCCAATTGAGCTTGTGGTGAATATCAATTCCAAGATATTTGTATGAATTCACTTCCTTCAAGTTGTTTTCATATACAAAGGTATCATAAGGGATCTTATTGGATTTAATAGCTCATGACCTTAGTCTTATCAATATTAACAATCATACCCATATTGGAGAAAAAATCCTTGAGGATTGTTAGTTGGTTTTCAAGATCATGGGGAATCCTTGCCATAAGAAAGATATCATCGGCATAAAGAATAAGATTGATGACTATACTGGTGAGAGTAGGGCCGACACAACCTGTTTTTTCCAAGCATTCTTCTAACTTATCAATGTATATACCAAAAAGGGTAGGGGACAAGGGACAACCTTGTTTGACTCTGATATTGTATTTAATATCTTTTGACCAGCCCTCGATGTTTTTAAACTTAGCAATAATGTTCTCATACATCCTTATTGCAATAGCCCTCAACTCAAGAGTCACTTTTTTCTCTTCCAACCTATTCCAAAGGTTTTTCCTAGGAACCATGTCAAAAGCTTTTATAAAGTCAAGAAAACAACAAAAAAAATTGGTTTTAGTATTGCGGAACTCCTTTGCAATGATCCTAAAGGTAAAACGATGGTCCACAGTTGAATGATATCTCCTAAACCTGGCCTGGCCTTTAGCTCTTTTACGGTGAATTTCTAGCCATATGCTAATCTTATTTTCCAAAATAATTCCATAAAGCTTGGATAAAATTGGGCTAATCATAATGGTCCTATAATTAGAGGGAATGTTTCTATCCCCATTTTTAAAAATAGGAACAATGAGGCTTTGCATCCAGGGTTTAGGAAATCCCTTCTTGACTGCTAAATTGAAGAGCTTGTGTATGTGAAGGATAAGGATTGGCCCTCTGATTTTAAATTTTTTATCTTGGTAGCCTTCAATGTCCTTATATTTCCCATTTGCGAGCCGCTTAACCTCGAACTCTATGTCATCTAAAGAAAAACTTCTTCCTGTGTAGGGAAAATAGGAATGGTGTCCATGGCATTAGGGAACTCGTAAATACTTTTAAGGTAGGAATTCCAGTCCATTAAGGGAATCCTATTATTTTCTTTAGTATTGTTCTTTAGAATTTGGCTCCAGAACTTCTTAGGATCCAACTTGTATAGTTGTGAAAGTTGTTCTTGCCTTTTATTGATATAGTATATTTTTTTCCTTTTGATTAGGGCTTTGTACATATTGATCTTATCACATTTTAAGGGCTCATTAGAAGCATCCCTAATGGCTTTCCTAGAAATTTTACATTCTTTATCATACCAAGGGTTGGTTGTTCTATTATTCTTTTTATAGGACACCTCGAAAGAGAACTTGTTAATAGAAGTGGAAAGGGTAGTTGTAAAATTATGATAGAGTTCTTCAATGTTGTCCTTATAAGTTAGGAGGTTTAATTTACTATTTAAATCCTTTAAGAAAATGTCAACTTTAATTTTATCAAAGCGCAAATTCCTTTGATTATTAGAATTATCTTCAATGGTGCTCCTATGCTTGGAAAATGTTAGAGTTAGGGTTAAAGGTTTATGATCAGAGTCAGGCTCATGGTCATTTAAAACGTCAAAAGTTGTTATTTGGTTGGAAACGGGGATATTAGATATCACATAATCTACAACACTACTACCTAGCCCATGAATACAAGTTATTTGGTTGTATTTTTTCCACTTCATTACTCCATTGCAAATTATTAGGTATTGAGAGCTGCAGAGCTTAACCAACTCAATTCCAAACAAATTCTCAATTAGGTCTTCAAAGCTTCTTTTGTAGATATTAGATAAAACAAGGTCCTCATATAGCCATAAAGGATTATGGTTGGATTCATCACTTAAAACAATAGCTTGTTTAGTTTCAATCCTAGCATTAAAGTCTCCTAACAAGAGGATATTACCTTCATTTTTCAAATTATAAATATCTTGTTCTAAATTATTATAGGGACAATTTTTATCTAGATTATTTTTCTTATAAAAAGTAGAATTAATAGGTGCAAAATAACAAATTTCTGTATGTGATCTCCTCAAATAACACAATCAAATTTGTTTATTTTAGGTCATAGGAAGTCATTGAAAAATACATTTCTCAATTTTTAAGGTTCATTTTTGATAGATTTAAATATGTGATAAAGTTTTAAGAACATTTGATTTGGTTTTCCCTTCAAAAAAGTCAAAACTCAGGTTTCGGTGGCTAAGATAATTTCCAAAAGGGATTCTAAGCCACCGAAATCCTTAGATTTCGGTGGCTTAAACACAAAATTTGGGGCTCTCTTAGCCACTGAAAGTGTAGAAAAGTCTGTTTTTACTGCGTCAAGCCATTATTTTCAAATGATGATTCTGATCGACTGGAGAATCGTTTTTAGAAACGGGAGGAGGTTTTTGTTTAAAACATGTCAAAGAAAAATAACCTATCTCATTTTTCCTACAGGTTTCATATATTGGGAGAATCGAATTCATCTATGAGCCCTAATTTTTGGATCTCAAAATTTCCCTGTTTGACACATGTTTTTGAAATGCAGATATCGGGAAAATGAAAATGAATCTCAATGAACTGAGAGAGTTTTCTTTTTTAAAACAAACAAATATACAAAATCCTCTTCTAGTTTGTACACAATGGTTTTGGTTGGAGAGATATGGGTCAATCTTTGAGATGCATATTTCTAGAAATTTTTGTCTTTTCCAACCACCTCACAAATTCGAATTTGAGATCATCCAGCTGTTGAAGACAGAGATCATCCTAGCTTTACCCATCAAAGACTTTCATGTAGCTATCGAAGACTTAAGGGATTCAATACAAATCGAGTTCTAGAAGTGGACTAGATCCATATTTTGTTTGAAATATTTTGTAACAATTTTTCTATTATTAGTATTTCAGATCCGATTTCTCAGTATCTGAAACTGCTTGTAAAGGCTATAAAGCATGTCGATTTTATAGAATAGAGGTTCGACTATGGGGAATTTACCACTACTATTGTATTCTTTAGACTTTTTGAATATATATTAGACATAAAATTATTTTTCCATCTCTATTCAGACTTTCATATTCTCCCTTATCATACTTGTATATGAATATTATGTTCGTTGTTTATTGTTTATCTAATGTATGATAACTATCAACTTTTCATTACAACCATAAACATATAATCTGCAAGTACTTCACTTATTTTATCTGGCCATTCATATGTACTTGGTGTATATGTTTCTGCTAGTATTATAGGTTTTCTCCATACTTTCATTGTTTATTAAACCTTCTAGACACCTTTGGTTGAAATACTTATCGTTCTGAAAGTATTCATTTGATTGAGTCATCCATTTCGATCCATTTGATTAAAACATTGAGAAATTAATAAGTTACCAAGCTTCTTCAAAGTACAACCTAGAAGAATTTCTTGGAGTGATAACACTATATACATCTTCTTAGCATTGGTGTCTGAAATTTCAATCCAAATGTATTGATTAAGAGGGTCAATATTATGAAGTTGAATGTGAGGAGAAATCTTTTTTCTAAGATAACAAGCTATGCCTCCTATCCCTCTATGGTGGGATTTTTTGTTCCATTCTGACCATAAGACAAATCCTTCCATGTTAGGGACCTTAGAATCCTCATGCTCTCAAGTTTCAGCTAGAAAGATAATATAAATATCACTCAGAATCCAACTTATCATAGGACCTTTGCGCCATGGAAAGCCACCACAATTCCAAAAAAGGATCCCGAGTATCCCAAATTCCTATTTATTATTATCCTTCTGGTTTCTATCTCGAACAATAGCTTTTTCATTTCTAATTATTGCCCATTTTCCTTCTTTCTCGGCTTCTTTTACCTTTCGAACTTCCTTCCTTAATTCAGCTTGGTCTTCGGGAATGAATTCTTCATTTATAAATATTCCTAACCCTTTTAAGCTCGGAGATTTACTAAGTATGCCATATTTATGGTCATTACAACTTACTTTGACACGGATCAACATATCTTTGTGATCAATTATTTCTCCTAGCCTCTTTGCTTCTATTAGGTAAGTTCTATCAATTTGTGATTTATTTTTTAATTGTTGTTTTACTATTGCTAGTGTATCCTCCTCTTGTTGTTCTTTTATACCAAAAATTATGAGGTTCAAGGCTCTTTTGTTATGCTCATGGTCCAATTCGATTATCTTATTCATTTCCTCTTTGATGGGTTTGATATCCAATTTGTTTTCCATATTACTTAGGGTCAAATTGTTGGTTAGTTTTTCTTCTAGCTCTTTAATCCTATCTCTCAAGTTGTGATTTTCTTCAACCCCTCCTTCTTGGGTTGATTGTTTATGTTTTTCCATTTCATGAATTTTATCCTTCATTATCTGCAATTCACTCTTGAACCCTAAGAATCTATCCTCTATTTGATTTTGAATGGTTTCTTTAATTTTTTTATCAATCATTATGTCTAGCTCTATTTGCAGTTTTACGTCTCTTTCTTCACATCTCTCTCTTCTCTTTTTTTTTCTACTAATTCCATATAATCGTAGAGGATCTCTAGGGTGATTTTGGGGGGCCTCCCCTTGTTAGGATGATTTTTTGGATAATGGTGGTGGAGTGCTCATAGTGAAAAGAAGAGAAAAAAGATGTAATAATTATTATCATGGATTGACTTTATCTCTCAAATCAAATTTTACTTATGAAACTTAAAATAAGATATATATATATAAATCTCTTTATGTAAAATTAAAATTGGATCAAAGTAAAAAGTAACTCACCTCATTTTAGATGTCCAAATGGTCAACCCATTGAAGAAGCCAAAAACAATTTCTGAAAACCGTAGAGAGAAACTACAGAGATTATTCTGGGTAAAAAAGGTAATTAAATGATAATTTTACTATTTTTTTTATAATTATTATTGATAATCATATTAACTAATAACTCTTAACTAGAATATACTTTTAATATTAATAGTGATTTTATAAAATTAATTTATATTAATCATTATCTATTAATTAATATATCATAATTCTATATACTCATTTATTAAAAATATTGAAATGAAAATTTTTACTTTCTTATTTTGAAAATTACTGAAATGCTATTTTGAAAGGTTTTTATGCAAAGTTACAAGTACCAACCATGCTTGCTAAATCTTAAGTATGGTACACTCATGAAAATATACTACACACAAGCTCTAAAGGGTAGAGCATTAAGAAATAATAAATTATAATATATATTCTCAACAACCACACACTTGCAAAACACCTACCATAATTTTGAATTTTGTATAAGGGTTTCTTCAAATTCCGAGATAGAATGGGATTCATTAATGAATCCAATGATATACTAACAACAACCTAAAAAAGAGTTTTCATTGGAATAATAATAAATAAATTCAATATAAACTACATAAATTATATGTAGTTTATATTATATATAAACTACCCTCATATATGAAGGTGGGGAAGGGCATTAATAGAGTGTTAAGAACCAAATATCAATATAGCATAGAAAAACCTCAGCATAAGTACTCAATGCCTTGAAAAAGAGAGAATTTCAAGTAATAAGCCTCTTCGAGGGGAAAATCTCCTTATACCCTACATAAATTTTCAAATACAAGATAATTCCAAATGAAAATATATCCTTGGTATATATAAGAGACTAGGAGGTACAATTACAAATAATGGACTAAAGATGGCATAAATAAAATAACATTACTATTGTAATATTCCCCAATTAAGGGGTAATGAGCCACTTTTTAGGGCTTAACATGCCCCTCCCCTTGAGACGAGTGTTGTCTGCAATGCTTGAGTAACTCTGGATGCTTCTGTATAAAAGAATTATCTTCCCAAGTGGAATCTTCAGCCGATAGTTTCCTCCATTTAATGAGATACTCTGAAATGGATCTATTCCTCAACTGGTGAATTCTTGTGTCAGTGATGGCTTCAGGCTGCAATATGATTTTTCCTTCCTCGTCAAGTTCTGGAAATATAGTTTGAACTAGGATCTTGTCATCTATAACCTTATTTAAGAATGAAACATGAAAATTTGGGTGTACTCGTGAAGAAGTAGGCAACTCCAATTTGTATGCCATAGTACCAATCTTTTGCAACACCCTATAAGGGCCATAGTACTTTAGTGATAAGTTATTATCCTTCTTGGCTTGTTTGAGGGACATCTATTTGTATGGTTGTGGTCTTAAAAACACCCAATCCCCTACTTCAAAACTTCTTTCACTACAATGTTGATCTACTTGTTGTTTCATGTGATTATGTGCCATGGTTAGGTTGTCCTTTAAGATTTGGAGAACTTATTGTTAATGCTCAATGTGATCTTCCACTGCTTGAAACTTAGATTTTTCTTTTAGAGAAGAAGTGATGGAAGGAGGTTGGTATCCGTAGAGTGCCATAACTAGTGTCATTTTTGTTGCAATATGAAAGGAAGTGTTATACCACCATTTTCCTAAGGGTAACCATTTAAACCATTTTGTTTGTTTATTAGAGACAAAGCAACGAAGGTAGCCTTCCATAAATTTGTTCACTATCTCATTTTTTTCATCAGATTGTGGATGATAGGATGAGCTATGAACCAATTGAGTACCCAAACAAGAAAATAATTATGTCCAAAAATGTCCAGTGAAGATGGGATCTCTGTCACTTACAAGAATATTTGAGCTGCCATGTAGATTTTGAACTATCTCCATGAATGCGGTGGCAACTGTACTGGCTTTGAAGGGATGAGAGAGTGCACAAAAGTGTGTGCATTTGGTGAGTCTATCAACAATCACCATGATGACACTCTTTCCTTCAGACTTTGGTAACCCTGTTATGAAATCCATGGAAACCTACTCCCAACGCTGACTTGGGATGGCTAATGGTTGTAAAAGACCTGGGGTCTTAATTTTTTCCACCTTAGATTTTTGGAAAACCAAACATTCTACGACAAACCTTTGAACATCAGTTTTAAGCCCATCCCAAAAAAATTCCTTCTTGACCCTATGTTAGGTTTTCAAAAATCCTGAGTGCCTTCCTACTGGAGAGGTTTGCAATTCCAATAGTACCTTTTGTTTGAGTTGGTATTTCTTACATAAATATAAGTGATATTTGTACCACAGTGAATCATTTTTCCATGTAAATGTATCTGATGCATTGCAATCCTGTTGCAACCTTTGAATGAGTCCACACTTTTTCGTCATTCTTCCATTCATCCCTTGCTTCTATTATCCAATCGGGTTGGATGATAGAGATAGGACAGAGAAAGGCCTCAACATATTCATCCTTTCTTGAGAGTGCATCCACAACAACATTTTTCTTCCCTTTTTTATAGACGATTTCAAAATCATAACCCAATATCTTGGTCACCCATTTTTGTTGTTCTTCTGAAGATAGTCTTTGTTCCAATAAGTATTTAAGACTATCACGATCTGTTTTGACCTTGAAGTGCCTACCTAGTAGGTAATGATGCCATTTATTAAATGGATGTAGTATGTCCATGATTTCCTTCTCATAAATGGGTTTGTGTAAGTCCTTTCCCTTGAGTGATCGAATTTCAAAATACAGGGGCCTTCCTTCTTGCATTAGGACAACACCAATTCCATTTCTCTAGGCATCACATTCCACAATAAAGGTTTTTGTGAATTCTGGAGTGGTCAGGATAGGAGCTTTGCACATCACCTCTTTAAGTTGTTCAAAAGATGTAGTTGCCTCTGGAGTCCATGAAAATGCATCCTTCTTAGTTAGTGTTGTTAAAGGTGTTTCTATTCTTCCATAGTGCCGAACAAACTTGCGGTAGTAACCTGCCAAACCCAAAAATCCTCTAAGATTCTTCAATGTTTTGGGAATCGGCTAGTCCATCATGGCCTTAATCTTGTTAGAATCTACCTTGACATGTTCATGAGATACAATATGACCCAAATACTCTACCTCATTCACCCCAAAGAAACATTTGGATGGTTTGGCATATAGTTGTTGCTCCTTTAGTAGTTGTAGCACCTTGTCAACATGTCACACATCATCCTCCCAAGACTTTCTATAGATTATTATATCATCAAATAATACTCACACAAATTTTTGAAGGAAGGGCTTGAAAATGGTATTCATCAAAGCTTGGAATGTGGAAGGTGCATTTGTAAGGCCAAAAGGCATGACCAAAAATTTATAATGGCCTTCATGAGTTTAGAATGTTGTTTTTGGGATATCTTCTTCCTTCATACTAATATGATAATACCCTGAATGGAGATCCATCTTTGTGAAATAGATTTCTCCATGTAGTTCATATAACAATTCATCAATGATGGGAATGAGAAAATTATCTCCAATAGTGATCTTGTTGAGCTCTCTATAATCTGGACACATACGCCATGAACCATATTTATTTAATACCATTACCACCGGTGCAGAGTAAGAAATTTGGCTAGGTCTAATAATGCAAGCCTCTAACATTTCTACAACCATGAGCTCAATTTCACTCTTCTACACATATGGGTATATGTATGGCCTGATGTTAGGAGGAACACTCCCAGGAATTAGGTGAATATCATGATCATGATTTTGAGTGGGTGGAATACCTTTGGGAATATCTTCAAATAATTTGGAATGCTTATCAATGATCCCTTGGAGATCTAGAGGAATAGATGGCCTAGATGTTTGAACATCTAGTGAGCATAGTTGTGTAATTACACCTTGATGCCCCTTTTTTAATAATTTTGTCATGCCATTGAATATTATCACATTATTGAGTTTCTTTGTGATACCTCTTAACTCAATTTCTTTTCCTTCCAATGAAAATTTCATGAAAAGTTGTTGAAACTTAAAAGCCATTGTTCCTAATGATCGTAACCATTGGATTCCTAATACAACATCAACACCACCCATGGGTATAGAAATCATTGGACTACTCATTACATATTCCCCCATAGTAATATTGATCTTATTGCATTTTCCTGAGCAATAGATAGTTCCTCCATCTGCAATCATTACTTGAAACTTTGGTGCTAGATATACAAAGCAATTGAGAGATTTGGCTAATTTATAGTGAATGAAATTATGAGTACCACCATAATCAATTAGGACTATTACCTTTTTATTTTTGATATATCCTTCTATCTTGAGGGTTTGAGGAGTGCTAATTCTAGCCAATGCATTACACGATATAGTGGGAGTCAACTCTTCAGAAGAAATCGCATCTACATTTTCATCTTGAGATGGTTCATGTTCTTGTTTGTATTCTTCTTCCTCTTCACAATATATGTAAAATAATTTCTTGTCACCACACTTATGTCCCTTACTGTACTTTCTATCACAATTAAAGAATAAACCTTTTGATTTTATTTCCTCCAATTGTTGAGGTGTCAACCTGGTAGGTTGAAATGTTTTAGAAGGAACATTATTCTCTCGATAGATATTAGGAGTGGTCCTTCTAGTAGCCATAGCCATATTTTTACTTTAAAAATTTCTTGCCACCCTGAATGCATTCTCCCATGATTTGGGTTCCCAAAGAATAACCTCATGTTGAATGTTATCCCTTAAAGTTCCTATGAATACATCAAGCAAGTGCTCATCTGGAATATCTGTTACCTTTATATTCAATATTTGGAAGTTCTCAATGTGCTCTGTAACTGAACCCTTTTGCTTGAGATTTATCAACTGGTTAAAGAAGGTATTTCTCCTTGTATCCTCATAGTGTGATATCATTTCTTACATGAAAATTGTCCAAGTGACAAGTGATTTGCCAGAACAAAGCCATCGATACCACACAAATTGATTGGGTTTTAAATATAAAGAATCAATCCATACCTATTGGTGTATGTGGTACATTATGTAGATCAAATAATTGCTCCATATGAAGTATCCATTGGGTCCTTTCCATCAAACTTGCTCATATCAATCTTAGGAAAGTGGTTGGTCTTCAACCCAAAGTTAGGGTTTCTCCATTCTTGATTAATATTCCTTGTGTCCTCATCACGAATTTCATGGGATACATTTTCACTTTCAATTTTCCTCTCTATTAGGAAATTTTTCAATCCTTCCATGATCTCCCCTTTTAAACCATCCATATTACTATTTATCGAATCCCTCATCTCTTGTAGTTCATATTTTGTTACTGTCTTATTTTGTAAATCATTGATGTCCCTATGCATTTCTTCACCTTCATCAAGATTCCAGGTAGGATTGTCTGGAGGCTAATTTGGTGTAGAAGTTCCTTTTTTTGGTGGCATGTTGGCCAAGTATCACTTTAAACCTTGATTTTGAGGTGGTTCTGCTAGAAAATCTTTTTTTTATTGTATATCCAAAATTTCGGCCCTTCTGGGTATGAAATTTTATTTTTTGTAGTTCTTTGATATTTCTTCTCTGCAATTCCACAGGTCTGATCAAAATTGGATGTGCGGAGTGGAATTTATGGTAAATTCCCCACAACTTGTTGACTTTTTGCCTTTCTAGGAGATCTCACTTGTATAGTGTGCCCCGCACAAAATAATTGATATCAAATTCTGAAAATTGTACCAAAAATACTACGAATTGTCCATTATCCAATGCAACCAATCTCACTCAATTTGGATACTCTAGGAATAATTTATGAGTGTTTTACCTGGAACACCTGCTTGAGACTAATCAATAGGACTAGTCAGATACCCTATCTTCCACAGGGTGTATATACAAATGTAATATGACACAGAAGATGAAACTTTTACCACATATACCTTACTTATTTTTGTGAATAGGGTCTGAAATGTTACATAAAAAAATTTATAGTTAAAATTCTACAATGAATCAATTCAGGATGATTCCAGAACCCTATCTTACATGGGCTGTATCTTCAAAAGTATAAGGCCTCAGGGGATGGAAATTTAACTCAACGTACCTTGATCTACCTACTAAATATCCTCCAAGCCGTTCCTTCTGAAACGTTGTAGAAAACAAGTTATAGGGAACATTCCAAGGTGTCTAAGATGTAGTAGTAAAACCCCAAGACCTTGAGCTCTGATACCATATGTTAAGAACCAAATATCAATATAGCATACAAAAACCTCAGAATAAGTACTCAACTCTTTGAAAAAGAGAGAATTTCAGGTAATAAGCCTCTTCGAGGGGGTAACCTCCTTATACCGCACATAAATTTCCAAATACAAGATGATTCCAAATGAAAATGTCTCCTTAGTATATATAGGGGACTAAGAGGTACAATTACAACTAATGGACTAAAGCCAACATAAATAAAATAACATTAATAATGTAATATGCCCCAATTAAGGGGTAATGAGCCACTATTTAGGGCTTAACATAGAGAAATTATATAATTTATCTATTAATGCCCCCCACCCTCATATACACTTTTGAATCAAAAAAAGGTAACAAATGAAAATTTACGAACAACTTCTAAGGCTTGTACAACCATAGTCTACTCCATTGTAATGTATCCAAAGTTTATGAATGTAAAACATCTACTTGTCTCAAAATTCATCTCAAGTGATAGTGAGCACGAAGAGCTAAGGAAAGTCACCCATAGAACCAAATTGTTTATGAAAAAGTTCAACACCAAATTTCATGCTCAATGGCTATGATATGCACTAAGGAAACTCACCCATAGAACCAAATTGTTTATGAAAAAGTTCAACACCAAATTTCATGCCCAATGGTTATGACATGCATTAGCCAAAATCAATTTATCATACATGAAACATGACACACACATTAAGACCAATCTCAATTGTGATTTTCCTTAATAGTTCATTCCCTCATAAGGATAATCAACTGAAGGAAAATGGAGACAAGAAGGGGTGTAATTAAAGAAATAATATGGGATATAGCTTGTTTGAAGGAAAATATTAAGCCAAAAACTGAATACTAAAAGAACTACAACAAATATACAAGAACAATAAGAAAAATCATCTTTATTATTATCAAACCCTTAGGGTAGGGCAACAACATACAATGGATCATATTATGGAAGGGATCATCTCCTATTCACTTGCCTCTTTGAGGGGGCTTCCTCCTATTGAGATTTAGCTCCAAATACAATATTTCTCTTCATGTCCCATTACATTTCTTGAATCCCTTTATATAGTGCTACCATCACCTAAAAAAATTCTAGAAGAGGAATCTTCTAGAAGTTGAACCTTCTAAGAAGTCCTCTTAGATTTATTATATCTAACTACTCATTTATGATATCTAACTAACATAGTGGGCCTTATTTAATAATATAGTGGACCTATTTCACCTTACATTGAATGACCTCCACTATTATCTCTATGGGACCTCTCCCCCCCCTGCCACTACCTCTCTATCTACCTAACATTCCATCTCCCTTATGAAAGCGTTGTCCTCAATGCTTGATGTACAACCACATACCAGGGTCCCATGGATAAGTGTGGACCATAATACTGAAGTAGACTAGAGAACCACGGTCCCATTGAGAAATGGAAGCCACCATGCTGAAGTAGTCCAATTGCCATTGTAAACCAGGGTCCCATGTCCAATTTCTCATGTGAACTCTACACAAAAGATATTGGCACCCCATAACCCACTGAAAATGATGCTCACAATACCGACACCTATCATGTGGATCCAAATAAGAATATCCATCCACATAGTGGGAAATGGTCAAAGTTGAATCTGGAAGGAACAATATCATTGTAGAATATGAAGGATGAACACTGATAATCATAACTAGCTCATGATGTGTCATATTGATGTTCTCGACATAAGGTGGAGTAGAGTCATCAAATAAAAGATGGAAGTGGTTGTCATCCTAGAAATGACCTATCCATATACCAATCATCACAATCATACTGCAAATCATAAAAAGCATACACTTATTGATTATATTCATTCATTATGTCTTCCATAAGATATCTCTCTTGAAGGAGAGTCAATGAACACTGACTATTGTGATAACTATCTCTGTGATCTTGTATATTGGCTTTGAATGCTTCAATTATGTCTAGAATTTCCCTAAGTTGATAGTGCATATCCATTGGAAACACCACATATAATATAATAAAATAAAACAATTAAAATTATTTATACCATGACATTGATTTGGTAGCAATCTGAGCACCCTATGAAAATTTATGAACTCTGCAATCTCATCACCGTCACGAAAACCCTAAAAAATTGTTGATTTTCAATCAATGATATCTTCACTTCTGAAACTCCAATTCGGATGATTTTTTTTTTTAAATTGGGTGAAATTGTGAGAGGAACACATATATGTAATTATTTCTAGCAAATCAGGCCTCCAAATTCTACATAAATTTAAAAAACAATTGTGTTGTCATCCGCGGAAAAAACCTTGAAAATTGCAGATTTTAAAATGCAAATAACTTGACTTTTTGGAGTCTGTTTTAGATGATTGGTTTTTTTAATTTGGGTTTTTTTATGAGGGGAATTCTAATATACAACCATTTTTTTTAAATTTTTCACCAAAACCTATAAAAATCATCCGGAATGTCACGACCATCTTTTTTTCCGAAAATATTTTCCCACACTTACAACCAAGGAAAATGATATGATACAGCATGTTAAGTCCAAAATACTGAATACTAAAAACACCACAATAGATATACAAGAACAATAAGAAAAATCATATTTATTATTATCAAACCCTTAGGGTAGGGAAATACCATACAATGGATCCTATTATGGAAGGAATCCTTTCATGTTCACTTGCCTCTTTGAGGGGGATTCGTCCTATTGAGATTCGGCTCCAAATGCAATATTTATCTTCATGTCCCATTACATTTCTTGAACTCCTTTATATAGTGCTTCCATCACCTACGAACATTCTAGAGGAGGAATCTTCTAGAAATTGAACCTTCTAAGAAGTCCTCTTACATTTATTATATCTAACTACCATAGTTTTATTTATTTAATAATACAGTGGACCTAGTCCACCTTACATTGAATGGAATCTAGTATTATCACTATGGGCCCTTTTCCCCCCCGACTACCTCTCTAGCTAACTAACAGAAAATCAATTTGATCAATAATAATTGAAATAAAAAGAAAATATGATGATACATGTTGGGAGCATACATAGTGTTAATACCCACTATCATAACACACTAACAATGTAGTTGAATACCGCAAGAAACAATAGTTGATAACCAAACTACTGAGAAAACTTTGCATGGATAATATTTAATTCTACATTTTATTACAAACGAAATCCCCAATAGCAAAATTTATCATATTCACGACTCCATAAATCATGTGTGTAATGATGAACAACTCTAAGAAATAAATATGATATTAATTTTTTTCAATTGAATTAAGGACCATTGCTAATAAGGTTGTACACAATGTCCAAGATTCATATGCATGCAACCAAACCTACCATCTAATGCTTGAATGGTCTCTATTGTACTTTTACTCTCTTAAAATAAATAAACCCTCTTGTATACTATCTCCAAGGATTGTCAAATCAAAATTACTATGTTTTCCACTTTATCTTTGACATAAGAATAAATACAAACATTTTATAGTATTTTCATATTAAGCGTGTTAAAACATGAAATGACAACCATTCCACAAAAGTGAAAAATGCAATATAAATGTAATGAGTAACATATTTAGAATTTAGTTTTATTATGTGTATAGAAAAATTCAAAGGGTTAATGTTATAGATAGTGTTTATAATAATAAAGTTGGTTTGGTTTGTTGAAATATTCTCTCAACAATAATTAGAAAAAATTAGAAAAAATTAGATCTAAGAACTATCTTGTTAATATATTTATATTAAGCATTGCTTAGTAGAAAATGGTGTGAAATTTTATGCCATGTCTCATCAATTTTTAACAGCCAAATCTTAAAGGATTGTAGGATTGTAGTTGAGCTCCAAACATGAAAATATTTAAAGCCCCATCAATGCCATCCATATACTTATGTATGCACTTGGCTATCATAAAGTAAGGTCATTCTTTCAATTTACATTTCGGGCATATATTTCGAGAGGTAGCACAAAATTTTGAAGTCGAACCCTTGATCTAAAACCAAAATCGTAACTATAGTCATGCACATAATTTTTTTTTTAAGTAAGATTGTATAAAAGTCTAGAAAAATCAAAGAGTACATATATTTTCCATGGTTTCAATATGTAAACACTAAGCTACCTTGTGGGGAAACTAGCTCAACCAAACGAATCGCTTCATAACTAAAGTCTTAGACTGCTACTGACGCAAATAGAGTTCCAAATTTTGCCCCCTAATGGCGGCCGTTACAACTATGAAAAGTGTAAACATAAAAAACTATCCATAGACCAATGCATGAGAGGTGGCCATGCACAAGACAAAGAAACATACAAATCACCGGTATGGGCTGTAGTGCGACCACACAGCCAAGAAGAAGCCGCCGAATGTCGGGTCCCTTGGAGGAGGAGGATCCTCCTCGACTCGTGTCCTGTCCAGTTGCATGGCATCCTATAGCTGTGGTGGCACATTCTCTTCGTTCTGAACATCCTCTGGCCATGGTGGTATCCCCTACTCCTCATGGTATGGCTTGGTGTGGACCAAAGTTTCCAGTGAGGGGGGTGGTGCCAACACTAGTGCCGAATTTGTTGTTGCTTAGGCTACTGTTGCTTGGGCTGCCTATGATGGGAGGTGAGAAGCACCCAACATTGTAGAGATAAAATGTAGGAGTTGAGAGGCTTTGCCATCCAGGGTCTCCAGGTGGAATCTGAGGTCATCCATGTCCCGACGCAAGTCAAATACCAGTATCTGCAACAATGTGAGGCTTATTTTCCATTCACATTCTGGATCACTGTTGGAGCCGGATCAAGAGTGGGGTTGTTGGCATGAATTTTGACTGGCTTCCAGACCATCCATATGATATCTAGTGTCGAGAAGTTAGGCTTGTAGAGACTAGGTGGTCGGAGAGTTGGGAGGATCCAAAGGGCCTGGGTGTGAAACGAAGGTCGAATTGCCTGAAGGTCCTGGGTTGTAATCCAATGAGGCCACTGAGCAGTCCAACCCCTCCATTATGTTGGAAAGGGACACGATGAGGGGCGAGAGAGAAGTAGGACTTTGGGTCGACTGCGCTAGGGAGGAGGACGAGGTGGTTGACGAGGAGGAGGATAGAAGGGAGGGAGCAGGTGGGGGAGAAAGGACCAAGCGGGGTTAGTTTGGTTGTCAGGATGACCCGCGTTTAGACTTCTTTCATATCCTGGGAATCTTCAAGACACTGGGAGAGAGAAAGTGGGACAGGAATTGACTGGAAGTAGATGACAACAGAGCAGGGATAGGCTAGGCAGGAATCCAAGCTATGAGAGGAACAACCAGGAAGGAATGAGTCATCCGGAGCCACTGAAACAATTCAAATAGGCCAGGGAGTTGGTGAAGTTCCATAAATAACCACATGCACAGAGTAAAGGCCGAGCGAAGGTTCTAGTCCATCGAAAGGATGGGAAGGTAGAAAAGTGTGCACTGAGGGTAATGACGCCCTACCTCGAGCGAGTTGATCTTAAAGGCATGAGGAAGGTGGGAGGGAGTGGCACATGGTCATCACATGGCTGGCACCATGAAGGATCTCGCATGGCTACTCCACTCGACATGTGTGCTCCAGTAGCACCCCATCCAGGGGGTTGTCGATGGTTAGAGTTTTTTTTCTGGAATCTCTGAAAGATGGGGTGCCTCTAATGGGTGGGGGTCTGACAAAGAATATCTGGTCCACTTGTTTCCACCCCAATATTGGCTAGATCATTCGCAATATGTTTTTCCTTTATTATAACATGAGAAGGGATGAAATCTTGACCCTGTCGGAGGAGGTCTGCAATTGTTCTTAGACCATGAGAGAGGCCCCAGTAGGGCGAAACATGCTCCTGGTCGACTCCGTTCAAGATTTTCTAGAAGAGGTTGAGGATGACTTCAGAGTCTCCTTACACTATAAGTTTGTTGAAGTGGTGCTTTAAGTCCAACTGTAGTCTTGGGGTTAGCCCCCAGAGTTCAGCCGCATTCTTGGTAGTATGTCCTAAATTTCCCACTGTGAGGAGGAGAATGCTTCCCTGATGATTGTGGAACACTGCCCCAAACCCCACTACTCTTGGGTTTCCTTTGGAGGCTCCATCAAAATTGAGCTTGATGAAATCCAAAGGAGGGGGGGAAATGGGAAGGGTTATACCCTCGTGAAGAAGGGTGAGGTGGAGGTAACAAATTTTGGTTTTTGTTGAGTTTCCAATTATTCATGATGCGCTGCTCCTGGGTTAGGCAGATCAAATATTCCTCACGCCAATGCTGCAACCTAATTGTTTTTGTTATATTATGGGAAATTTGGATCCAATTGCGGTGCCAGTCCTTCTGGATGTTTCTGAATATTCTTTTCTTTATTTCCTTCCAAAGTTGCCAAAGGATGAAACCAGGGAGAAACTACTAGATGTTGTTTAGAACTAGTGACTGATAGGATTCATCTCTCCACGCTTCAATGATGTTGTTAATGCTATCCCATTTGCGATATGAGGTGCACATTATGGTTCCGCAATGGTCCCAGACTTTGGCACTATAAGGGTATGTGTGGATAAGGTGATTCATAGTTTTTGCCTCTGCCAAGCAGAGGTGACAGATGGAAGGTCCTATAAATCCCTTTTTGGTGAGATTCTCAGAGGTGAGAATATAGCCATGTGCCACAATCCATAGGAAAGTGCTTATTTTAGGCCAATGTTTTAGGGACCATATTTTTCACCAGAATTCTCTTGGAGGGGGTGGATTAAGATTGGGTTTTTAGGCCACAGTCCTCTTGGATGTTAAAAGTACCTTTTGGAGAGCTTCCCCATCAAAGAATGTCCTCTCCTGACAGAATAGGAATTTTCCGTTCATTGGTCATTTTGTGCCCGTCTTGGAGATTCACCTGTGCCTCGACGTGTAGGTCTTTTGTGTTAGATTTCCAGCATCTCCAAGTGGTATTTGTGGGGTTTTCCTTCCAATAGTCTGCCACTCTTTTCATAACTACATGTGTTGTTGGAGGGTAGAAAGTAACCATCCATTCCTCCTACACTAAAACCGGTAGTTGTTGTCAGGAATCATTCCAGAAGAGAGTAGTATGATCGTTTCGTATTTCCCAGAAGGCATGGTTGACAATCAGGTGGCTATTTTGTCTAGATACTGTCCAAATCAGGGAGCTCGGGGTATCTTCATTCCAGTGAATGAGGTTTCTTTATGCTATGTTAGGAGTATATTTATGTCACCAGATCTTGGCCCAAAGGTCCTAAGGTATTTTTAGCCATCTCCACCAGATCTTGGCACTGAGCACTTTTTTCAGTATAGAGGGATCTCTGATTCCTAGACCCCCTTGAATCTTAGGTCGGCAGAGCTTCTCCCAACTGATTAGAGTGAGTTTCTTCCCTGTTTTAAGTCCCTTCCAAAGGAAGTTTCTTTGCAAAGATTTGATGGTATTGAGGATGTTGTTTGGGGCCAGTAGAGTTGAGAAGGTATAGATGGGTACAAATTGTAGGACTAATTTGAAGAGTATGAGGTGACTCTGGAATTTGAGTGGGCGATAGGTCCAGGAGGAGAGTATTTTCGCAAAGGAGGTAAGGAGGCCTTCCTAGGAGTTGTTTCAGAGGGCTTTGTCGAGGAGGGGAATGCCAAGGTATTTCGACGAAAGGGAGCTTCGAGTGAAATCCAAGATGTCTGAAATGTGGAGATGAATCAAAAAAGGAGTTTTAAAAAAGAACATATGGGACTTGTCCTTGTTTATGTCCATCCCAGAGGCTTGACAAAGGGTGTTGATGATTGAGAGAATGGTGAGGGCCTCTTGGACTATTGAGGATCCCATCATCATAGTGTCATCCACAAATTGGTTATGAGAGATCAGGGGGTTGATACCATGGAGAGGCATCCCTTTCATTGTTATATTTTCCACCGCAGCTTGAATTGAGCGAACAAGTCCTTCTGCTAGGATGATGAAGAGGAAAGGTGAGAGGGGGTCCCCCTATTTGATTCCTCTATAAGGAGAGAAGGGGTGAGAAGGAATGTCATTGATAAGTTGGATTGAGAAGAAGGTGGTGGAGGTGAGGTTTAGAATCCAGGCAACCCAGGAGGGGTCGAAACCAAAGGCGAGGAGCATAGCTCGCATATAATCCCAACTTAACTTATCAAAATCTTTGGAAATGTCCAGTTTTAGGATCATACTTGGAGTTCGAGTATTATGAAGAGAGTGGATGACATTATGGGCAAGGATGATGCTATCCAGGATTTGTCTTCCTTCCACATACCCTGATTGTTCTGGTGAGATGATGGAGGGAAGGAGGGGTTTGATTTGTTTGGCTATCACTTTGGTTAGGATCTTGTAGATGACGTTACAAAGGGCTATCCACTGAAATTTTGTAGGATGGTTCACACACTCTTATTTATGGATGAGAGTAAGGAAAGTAGAATTAAGGTTTGGGAGGACCTATCTGCAGAGTCTAGAATATTCAATGATCTCCCAAACTTCCTCTCTGAGCATGGGCCAACAATGATGAAAGAAATCAGAAGTGAAGCCATCTGGTCCTGGGGATTTCCCCTTGGGGGTGTTTTGGAGAGCCTGATCAACTTCCTCAAGCATGATGGGTCGAAGTAAGGCCGCATTTTGATCCTCAAAAATTAAGGAAGGTATGTTCTACATGATTTGTACTATGGATTGAGATCTGTCCCTTTGGGGCTCTATCAGGAGGTTTTGATAATAGTTGACCAACTCTTCTTCCATTTCCTCATGAGTATGTTTGATTTTCCCATTCTCTTATATGAGCTGTGTGATACGGTTGGCATGCCTTCTTTGGATGGTGGACCTGTGGAAAAACTTGGTATTTCGATCTCCCTCTTTAAGCCATTAGATACAAAAAAATTTCCTCCACAAGATTTCTTCTTGAAATTTTCTTTCCTCTAGATTTTATCTGAGTGTTTCTTCCTTTTCTTTGAGGGGTTCAGTTAACCCCATGTCCCATATTTGACTTTGAACATTGCACATTTGTTCTGTTAGATGCCTTTGGGCTTCCAAGATGATTCCAAAAGTATTCTTGTTCCAAGTTTTTAGTTTATGCTTAAAGTTCTTGAGTTTCTACTGTAGCCGGTACATCTTGGAGCCAGTTGAAACCACAACCTCCTCCCACCAAACATGGGAATTCTGCTAGAAGTCAGGGTGGTTGAGCAAGAACTTCTCCAATCTAAAGGTTTTTCACCCTCGAGTTGCATGGATATCCAGCCAGATATGGATAGGCCAATGATCAGACCGGTGGAAATCAAGGATCCTAGCTTCTAGAGTTGTGCCCTCCAGCATGAGAAAATCTGAAAGGAGGAAATGATCCAATCTGTAGGCTATTTGGTAAGATCCTGTTCTACGATTTGTCCAGGTGAAGGTTCTTTTGGAGTTGTTTGGATCAACAAGGCCTAGTTTGTTGATATGGAGCTGAAATTCTACTGAATCCACTTCAAGTCATTGTGTGCCTCCTCTCTTTTCATTTAGGTTACAGATCATGTTGAAGTCACCTCTCAGGATCCATCTGTTCCCTGCTATTATGGTGGCTTGATGTTCTAGTCTGCGAAGGAAGGCCTCTTTGTCCCTTGAGTTGGTGGGTTCATAGACATTGGTTAGGTAACTTGGCTTGTTGGAGCCAATGAGTTAGTAGGCTTCCATGATGTACCAATTGGTTATGAAAACATTGTCCAGATTGATCGATCTTGGGTTCCAGAGGAGAGATATCCCCCCTGCTGCTCCCATGGCCGCTGTGTATATGCCTCTCCCCTTCTTCCAGCAACTGGGAAGTATCTTGTCCATCTCTTCTATGACACATTTTGTTTCTTGAAGTAGCATTATATCTAGTTTTTCCACAATGAGCAAATATCGTAGTAGTCTCTATTCACTGCGACTGTTGATTCCCCTTATATTCCAAGAGATGATCTTCATGAGGAGGGGTGGGGGTAGAGAGGTGGGAAATTGTCAGATATTAGATGTATCTGACCTGAGTTGACCACGAAGTGTCCTATCTCCTGAATGAGCTTCCTGGTAGATTTCCGCCCTCTTTTCTTTTCATCCTTCTGAGGTTTACGTTGTTCTTTCATCGTATTTCTCTGGATTCCTAAGCTTACATTAGATCTGGCGGTAGAGGCACCTGACGAGTTGAGAAATATTTTTTTCACTTTTCTCAATTGGTGAGGTGGGATGGTAAAGATTTTATGATGTCTGTAGGCGTGTTCCAGGTGCTCCAGGTCTAATCCGGGTAGATCTTACGCATCCGGTTCCATTTCCACATCTCCATATTCTACCTTTGAGGGTTCCAGGGCTACAACCATAGAGTTGGTTGTGGGGATGAGTTGGGTGGGCACTGGAGTTGCATGTACCAACCCTTTACCAGGATTAGGGGATGTTTTCTCTGAGGGTTGGGCTTGTGAGGCTTCCAATCCTTCTGGTTGTTCCTGCAATATCCCGTATTGGTTGCTCGTGGTTGGTTCCTTGACGGTTTGGGCTGCTGGCCACTTTCCTCCTTGTTTGTGCCTTCTCGTTGATGGTATGAATCCCTCTTTGTCTTTGTGTGCTTCTAGGTTTCCCTCCTTGCTAGGTATGTTGAGGGGATAGTCCCTGAAGGGGTGCCCGTGCTCATGGCACTTTTGACATCTAAACAGAATGTGCTCGTAATCGATGTTTTACATCCAATCCTCATCCTGGTACTCTAGAATGATAGATCCTAGTAGTGGCTTTGCAATGTTCAAATAGACACATATTCGTGCATATGATGTATACCTTGATTTTTCAGTGGCTTCTAAGGATTTGACGTATACTCCTATTGTGTTTCCTATGCCCGCCAGGACCTCTTCTATCCAGAACTCTTGTGGCAAGGAATATAACCTCAACCAGACTGGGGTGTGGGAAAATTCCTCCAGTTCAAGGATAAATGTTTCTATCCAAAATCTTAGAAAAAGACCCATTGAGTTGAAGAAATATGGGCCGCCATCAAAGATCCGATTTTGGTCTTCTAGGTTGTGCAAGATTATGGTAAAAAAAACCCTTAGAGCCCAACTATAGATCAAAGTGGCCTTTTGGATTCCACCATTCATATGTCCATTTTACTATTTCTTTCTCTGAGGGTCAGAGTCCTAAAATGTTTCTGATTAGGGCGTAGTTTCTCATGTATTTCTTCTGTTCCTTAATCTAGGGTGTTCTTACAATGTATTTCGGGGCTTGCGGTGCTTGCGGTATGCATTTCCCTAGTACCCAAAGTCGAGTCATACTTGTAGCTGGTGTAGTAGGTGTAGCTTTCCCTGAATCTATGTCCATGTCTCGATCTTTGAAATTCCCCTCATAAATGAGTTGTGAACAAAGATCTGGGGGAGGTTCGAATGTTGGGTGCTTGGAGTTGGCCTCTGTTTCTTCCATGAGAAGTTGCAGTGTTGTAGAAAGGGCCTCTCGGCCCTCCCTCACTTGGGAGAATTGTGCCACTATGGGCCAGAGTGGTGCACCAGATCAGAAGTAACCCTAACCCTAGTGCCTCTATTAGTAGTTACTTTATTTCTTCTTTGGTCATGCACATAATTATCACCTTAGAAAGTAATATTATTTACACAAAGGTTCACTCAAATTTCAGAATACAAAATGTGTTTCAGGAGAGTTTCCAGTGATGTAACACTGAATGGTTTGGAGGGAAAGTTTATGTCATAATAATGACACCAAACCATATAAATCTTGGAAACCTTTTTATCAAAGAATTTTGTTTTTCAAGTTGAGGGCCACTGTCGTGGAATTAAAGTGGCTAAAGTGAATTACATGCAATACAATAAACCGTTTCATTAATAAATCCTTATCATATAAAACTTCACACATTCCACACATAATTTCCTTAATACTATAAACAAGAGCGTGACCACCATTGGCATGTTTCTATTCAATTTGCAAAGAAAAGAGTATGATAGTTTCCTTAATACTATACACAAAAGAATTACAAATTTTAGATAGAAATTGTAGAAAATGATATTTAACAACAACATAATTGGTTTCTAGGAATCTTAAGGTTGCTTAGCTAGTAATTACATCACACAGAGGAAAACAATTAAAGTCTCATATATATTTTTCAATCAAAATTTTAGAAACCAACAAGATTCCTTACACCCAAATTAGTGAGAACTTATAAATAAAGGATGGAAGACATATATTTCTACTAAATAATGAATACCAAGCAACTAATTGAGGTAGAGTTATTTTCCACACAACCATAATGTCTATTACACTTGGTATTTCTGCAATATCCCACCTCCTAGCCATGCTATGATACCACTAGAAAAGATATGGAAACATAATCTCTATCTAGTTGTTATTTCACTCCAAAAAGATGAAATGTTTAACTAGGCAACCCCATTGCAAAGTAAATTTTACCAATCTCCAAGGTAGAACAACACTATAACTCACAACACATACCCCACATGACACAAGGAACTTCCTTCTACTCTATAATTCTTCAGAATTTATCTTGCCCCCGATGCTCTTCAGTGTGGGCATATAAATTCCAACTACTTCTATTCTGAGATTCAACTTCAACAATTTTTTTTCTAATTCTTCGATAATATTGCGATCAAATTTATTTTGTAAGAATTTATAGGTTGTATTATAAATAAACCCAATCTCTATATCTACTTTTCATTCCTTATTTATTTTATTTTTTGGTTGAACAATCCTTCTCCTCTCTTTCCAGGACTTTAACAACTTTATTTCATGGTCCCTTTAGTACCATAGTATGACAACCTCGTGTTTTTAGAAAGAACTCCTTTTTTTTTCTCTTTTCTATGCCCCCAAGAATTATCACACTCCTACCCTTCAACTTTACATGCATTATTGATATAAAAACAATCCAAACACATATTCTTTCTAGTTCCAAGAATTTAGTGAAGAAAACTTAATTTTTAGGAAGTGATGACCTAGATTTAGTGATTTGTTTCCTCCACTCCTCTTAATATATTTTAACTTTGCAAACTCTATTTTTCAAATAAGTGAAGGTTCATATTAACATAATATATATAGTAGTCCATGTGGTGTAGAGGATTCGTTGAGGGAGTGTGTTGTTAAGGCACTACGTAAGTGAAGTCATCGGTTCGAAACCTCAGGGACACCTCAAATCTATCCATGTTAAGGGTTGGCGCAGTCAATGATGGGTGCGATCCCTGGGTGATTATGATGGCTTAGATACTCCTAGGTTGTGGCATCTTAGCCATAGGCCAATCCCGCAATTCAGGGATATTTATCTACCAAAACAAAACATAATATATATGTTGTTAAGCATAAATGTTGGCACACTTAATTATACTAAGAGGGGGCATGAATCAAGATAAGACTACTTTTTCTTTTCTTACAATATTTATCAATGTGTTACTTTAACAACTATAATAGTTAATGATAAATACACAATAATACAATGAAAAACACATATATATTTAATGTGGAAACACAAATGGGAGAAGACAACAAACCAATTCGTTTATAAAATCATGTACACACCAACCTATAGAAGACACCAATCCCCTTATCTAAGAACCAAATCAAAACTCCCTATAGGAACAAACCTTTAGCTACAATATTTGCAAGAACCAACCCACATGAGACACCAATCCCTTTAGATGAGAACCAACTGAACAATATGTAGGCACCAACCTACTAGAGACACCAATCTTGTCAATCTGTTAATAATGTAAAACCATCTCTTTCCCTCGGGCCTTCACTTGCATAAATATGTTGCTTTGTCTTTACTATCACAACTTTCTCCTTCAATTCATAATTTCTTTGATTTAAAAAGTTCCTTATACTTTGCACCTCCCAACAACCTTTACACTATTACATCATATTCCTTTCATTCTTTGGCATCCTCAAATCTCAAAGACTCATAGCTTCTCTTCATACGATACACACACTTTCACTCACTACATTGAATTAAATTTGAGCATCATTATTTATACAACGGATACACTCAATGGTTTTTCCACATATCTAAAACAATATTGCTCATCAGTTCGACTCTTGATTTCTTGGCTCTTCCTTAAAATCTGGACTTCATAAATCCTTCAAAACTAGTCCCAAATTCCTTTTGATTCACATGCTATCTTCTTGTTGGATAGAGAATAAACCTTGATGATCAGTAACTATCCGATCTGATTCCTAATTCAACCTCAACCATCGATCTATCATCTTGATGGTTTACTATACCATCAGACTATTAGGTCCACTGGGACATTGGGACTACTGAACCTACCAGGCTATAAACCCCCCAAGCCTTCTACAATGTGTCTTTATCTTCTTCCCCGATCCAATATACTGAGCTACCATCCAATGAGATCTCTGATAAACCTAAGTTGTTGATATTATTCCTTTGATATTAGGACTATTGGGTCCACTAGGCCACTAGCCCCCTAGGCTTCAATTCTACACTCACAATGAGTTTTTCCTTGATCTAGTATGCTAGCAGGTTATCTTCTCATTGGTATCACTAAGCCACCAACCCATTAGTCCTTTGGGAGATTCAAGTTGTTTTAACTCCGTGGTGGTATGGAAACTTTCTGATGGAACTGTGTTACTCACCCCTTGACCATTTAACATGATCCAATATGGAACCTCACATATGGAACCGTGATTTAAAGTTATCGACCCACTTCCCCCTCGGAGCTTCAATAAAACCTTGCTCATCCATTCTTCTAGTATCCAATATGCAATATTTCTAGCGTGGTATTCTACATGGATTCATTTCCATGTGTACTGGATGAAGTGACACTAGCATGGTAATGACGAATTCACTTCCTCCGGTGTTTGTTCATATTCCATGCTGACTTAGAACTTGTCACGTGGCACTATCCTGGATTCTTACGTGGTTCTGAAGTGACATGTGAGTTGTCCCAAAATGCATCGATCCACTGGGTATCGATCCCTCGACACTTTAACACAATGCATACACTTTATTCTTACAATATACAATATGTCGATATCATATCACCGAGGCACTGAGATCAATGAACTATCAGGGTATTGGGAAATTGGGCCCTCGATAGCTTAAGTATGTAATAATCCTCAGATATTTGAAATGTACTGGGCCCCAATACTTTGATCATAGTAGTTAATTTTTTTATATCAATCGTCATGATACAACTGCTAAAAATTAACTCTTTTCACATGGTTTTGTAACTCACCCATTCTTATTCAAAAAATGTAATGCCACCTTTTCATTATAAACCCATTGAAGTCATTTTTCTTTATGAATGTGGGATATATCGAGGGTCACCATTTGCTTCGGTATGAGAAATCGAGACCTTCTCTGGAAAGATCAACACTACTAAAATGCGCATCAAGATTATCTCATCCTCTTCATTCCTCTATAGATAATTCCTCATTTTGTCTGTGACTTTATCTCTTAAGAAATGATACTTCATTGTAATGTTCTTTGTCTTCAAATGCATGATATGATTATTGGAGATATTTATTGCACTAGTATTTCACACAGTATTGATATTTTTTTATTATACTCTACCTAAATCTCCTTCAACATTTGTTTCATCCATAGGACTTGTGTACAACATGTTTTTGTTGCAATGTATTATGATTCTACTATGGATAGGGAAATTGATGATTTCTTCTTGTTGAGCCAACACACTAGACTATTTCCCATAAAGAAAACTCCACCACTGGTTCTTTTTCTATCATCCACGCTACCTACCCAATCTACATCTATGTACGTTGTCATAGTAAATTATTTTCTTGTGGAATACCATAAACCAAAGTCCAACGTGCCTCTCATTTATTTGGATATTCTTTTTATTGTTTCCTTTAGTGCAATTTGAAATATTCCAACTAGTGTTAATGCCTACATAATATATGTCCTTGAATCTATCACATATAGTAGGCTACCTATAACTGATCTGTACAGAGTTTGATTAGGTTCCTTTGATTAATCCTCTTTTTTTAATTTACAACCAATGACAATGGGCATGTTGATAGGTTTTCAATCTTCCATTTCAAACTTATTCAACATATCCTTGATGTATTTGGATTGAGAAATAAATATTCCTTTGCTAGTTTGAGAAATTTACAACCCTAGGAAGAAGGACAATTATCTGAGCATAGACATCTCAAATTGTTTTTTCATTTATTCTGTAAACTTTTGGCTCATTATATCAACATTACTTCCAAAAATGATCTCATATACATAAATTACAATGGTTAATAGCCATGCATTGTCTATTTTGATGTAAATATTGTTATCTATTGTTCCTTTTCTGAAACCTTGTTGCTACAAGTACTTGTCAAGTCTTGAATAATATGCTTTGGAATTCTTCTTTAATCCATAAAGTGTTTTCTTCAATCGACAAACATAAACTTGATTTTATGACAATAAGAATCCTTTAGGTTGTTCAATGCACACTTCTTCCTCTAAATATCCATTTAGGAACATTGACTTGACATCCATCTCATACATCTTAAAATATTGAAGCTTGAAAATGCAAAATATATTCTAGTGGCTTCTAGACTTGAAATAGGAGAAATGGTTTCTTCAAAGTCAATGCCTTCTACTTGGGAATACCCTTTACATACTAGTATTGTTTTATTTCTTACTACTTTTCCATCTTCATTTAACATATTTATGAATACCCACTTTGTACTGATCAAATATTTTCCTTTGGGTCCGGAACAAGTTCCCATGTCTATTTTTTCTCAATTTGGTTTAACTCTTCTTCCATAGAATTCACCAAATGTTTATCATTACTGTCTTCTGCAAAGTATTTAGGATCTATTTTGGAAAATAAATAAATATTTATCTATTCAGAGTTTCTTGTCAATTTTCTTCTACTCCAAGTCATAGCATTTGTTTCACCAATAATTTCATTTTCTGGATGATGTTTATGCACAAACCTTGATGGTGTTTGTGTATCTCAACATTGTGTTTCTTTGTCTTCTTCTTCTTCTTCATTTTCTTGTTCTTATTCTTCATATTCTTCTTATTCTTTGTTGTAATCTATTTCTTTTGCTTCCATTTGGTTCTTGTCTGGTCTTTCTTCATCTATTCTGAAATTGATGCTTTCAACAAGCTTCTACGGTCTTTTGTTTTAACATCTATAGGCTTTGCTTCTTAATGAATAACTAAGAAAAATTCCTTCATCTTCGTTTCAGTCAAAATTTCCTAGATCCTCCTCATCTTGTTTGATGTAACATTTCCTTCCAAATATTTTGAAGTCTTTGACAAATGTTGGTCGGCCTTTCCATAAGTCATAGGGTGTCTTATCATTTTTTACTATGATTTCCCCTCTATTTATATTGTAGATAACAATATAAAATGCTTCCCTCCAAAATGTTTTTGGTCATTTTTCTTCATTCAACATTGGAATGACAATCTCTTATACATGCATGTTTTTTCTTTCAACTACTCCATTTTGTTGAGGAGTTATTGAAGCTACATATTGTCTTTCTATTCCATCAGTTTCATAGAATTATTCAAATTCATTGGATGTGAACTCACCCCCATTGTTTGACCTTAAACATTTGATTTCAGTATTGGTCTCATTCTCAATTAAATCTTTGAATGCTTTAAAGTTTTCAAATTCCTCAAATTTATTTTTGAGAAAGGTAACTGAAGTCATTCTTGTATAATCATCAATGAGAAACATAAAATAGATTTATGCTTGCAATATTTTTTTCCTTATTGGTCTATAGAGATCTATATGCACAAGTTTCGATGGCTTGGATGTTTCATATTCCTTTGTCTTCAATCTCACTCTTAGTTGTTTTCAATGTCGTCACTTCATACGAATAGTTCTTCAGTGTTTTGTGATCTTTGGCATATATCTTAATTCTTGTTTGGTACTATTTTTTAGCAATTTGTCAAAAGATCACATGACCCATTATTTTATGGCACAAACTAATTTAATCTATCTTCCCCATGGAGCATTTTTCTCCATTAATTTCATCAAGAATGTATACATTGTTTGGGGTTCTGATTTCTTTTGCAACCAACTTTCCTAAATTTTCTTGTTCGATCTCACATTATTGGGAGTCAAAAGTAAGAGTGTGTCCTTGGTCACACATCTAGATTACACTAAGAAGAATATGTTTCAAGTTTTCAATACACATAACCTTTTCAACCTTAGCTCTTCCATTGTTAGGACTAAGTGTTCCCTCTCCAACTATCTTTGAAATTCCATTATCTCCAAAGGTAACATTGCCTTCACTCTTCTTCACGGTGATAAAATGTGTTCTATCTCCTATCATGTGAATAGAGCACCCACTGTCAATGTACCACTTATCCTTATTATTTTTTTCATTGAGTGCAACTTGAATGAACAAGGATTTTTCTTTCCTTTGTTCCATTTGTTTATGATTTATTTCCATGATTGTTTGGGCTTCCTCTTTATGTATTTTTTTGGAATCACTTATGTAGAATTTTTCTATATGACCATAATTATTGTAGTTACAAAATATGATGTTATAGTTCAACAAATGGGAAAATTAGTTGTAACTTCTCCTTTGCAATCCATGGGTGTCTTTGTTGTTGTCCCTCATGTAACCACCTCTTATATTTTTCCTACAATCTATTGATTTATGAAGAAAACCATTTCAAGAGTAACAATATCAAAAGAAATAATTTTGGTACCTGATTGTGTGATTCAATCTTGATGGGAGAGTCTTCTCGATTCTATCATTATGAGGAAGATTTTTCCTTATGGAACATACTATTCTTCCTTCACATTGTCTTCAACCTTGATAGAGATTTTGAGTGTATCAACATAACTCATGGCCCTTTCTTCACTTGATTGTTTTGAATATTGTTGAGGCTTCTTCATTAGTTGTTTCCTTCTTTTCACTATAACCAAGACCAGTCTTGTCAAATTGTGGTATTTGACAATTTATAATTTCATTCAAGGTTGTAGAGATCGTTTCAAATTTCATGTTGGTATGTGATATTTCCAACTCCTTTCTTAGAAAAAACTATTTCATATTCTAGAATGTTGCAGACACCTTATTTTTATTTTAGTTTGGATCTTAAGACCTCTTCAACTCTCTTTCCCTCTTCTACTTTTGTTTTAAAGTTGATTATCATTTTTTTTCAATTTCATCAGAACTTTCTTTTGTGCTATGCATTTCTTTTATGCACTTCAATATTTCCTTTTGTATCCATTTCTTTTTTCCAGTCTCTCTATTTCATTTAGATCATATATAAACTCTCCTTCAAGATCGACTTCGGCATCAATATTGGGATTGTCTTCTTTTGTTGGATCTTCATTTTCATTTTCTAGGACATCAATCTATGTTTCTATACCCATAAATAGATTCTTCTTTTGTCTATAGAAATTTATCCTCTTTTCAGTCTTACCCTTCTTGTACCTTTTGAAAATAGAATCTTCTTTTACATTTCTATTTATATTCTTTGCATAAGTACATTTAATAGAAAAGTATCCTAGTTCTCCACAATTAAAGAATTTGAAAAAGAATCTTACCTTTGTATTTTCCTATCCCCCTCTTGAGATTTCTAACAAAGTTAACTTCTTCTGCGTCTGATTCACTATCTGAGTTGTCACTCGTCTTGTATTATTCTATATTTATCTTCTTTGATATCTTGAAGGTTGCTTCCTTCATTGATATCTTTGTTGTTCTATCCTATTCTATCATCAATTCATATGCATTGAGTATTATTTGCAACTCATCCATTGGAAACTTTTCTAGGTCCCTTAATTATTCAATGAAAAATATATTGGGATTGAATCTTGAGGGAAGTGATCTAAGAATTTTTTTCACAATGATGGTTTCTTCAATATCTTCACCCAATCCTATGATAGTCTTGACAAAATCATCAACATGAAGAAAATAAACACCGATGGCCTTAGATTTATTGTCACTGGGCTTCTTTCCAACTATATCTATAGGTGGATTTGTTGGATTTGTGTAAGAGTTCTTAACTGCACTCCAAACATCAAAAACAAGTTCCATAAAATAATGTTTAATTCTTATACTCCATAATGCATTATTAGACCCATTGAATAATGGAGCTCTATTTGTAGAAAAAAATTATCGTATATCCATGTGTGTTGCATGGATTCATGTTCCAATAATTAAATTGTTCCTGAATGAACCTACTCTAACACCAATAGGTGGCACACCTACTTATACTGAGAGGGGGGGTGAATCAATATAAGACTACTTTTTCTTTTCTTCCAATAATTATCAATGTGTTACTTTACCAAATATAGCAGTTAATGATAAACAAAATACCACACAATCCATAATACATCAAGATTTAATGTGGAAACTCAAATAGTGTAACATCTAGTTCCACTTAGCACATTTTATACAGATTTATTCTTTGAGGACACTTGTGAGCAAGTGATATGGTTATGATACATTGTGATTATGCTTTGATTATGAGTTATATTATGATTTCAATGTGATTATATGATAATTTCTAGATGTATGTATATTTACATGTATTATTGATTAGTTCTCTTAAGTGTGCACGATACATGGCAGGTTGAGGATGTTGATGGTATCAATTGACTTCCTTGGACTCCATATTGAGCCAAGGAGTGGATTTGTTTTGGTGTGATCATTTTATTTACATACATGAGTTATATGATGATTTCAATATGGATGTTATGTATATGGATTATTGATAGTGTTATTGTTAGTGGATGCAGGCTTGGTAACACTTGCTAATATGACTCACATAAGGAGTAAAGGGGTCATACACATAAACCAAAAAGATGAGAGAGAGGTGTGGAAGCATCCTTGTCACATACTAATAACATTCAAGCCGTGAATCGAACACATTATTAACAATTACCTCATTTTGAGGGGTCCATGATGTCATTAGGGCAGACTGAGATAGTCTCTCACAAAGAATTCTAAGGGGTGCACAATAAGCATGAATCCTTATTCCTTAGACAACCCTTAGTCTCACACAAGGTCGAACAAGTGGAGTGTTGAATCCAAGTGTCAGACAAAATTACAAACTATTCAAAGGCGAGTGGTACCCTTGGAGCATGAAGGTGCGTCTTGAAGGTCACATCGCGTAAACAAATTCTAAATCCACAAAAAATGTAAATGACCTAGAAAATATAATAAAAAAAATTTACACCTTGTCAGAAAAGAGTATTTAACTAATTATTAATTTATAACTAAGAAATCTAACAAGATTCTAATTCTAATATGTTTGACTAAATTAAAAAAATAAAAAGGGAATAAAGGGATTAGACTAGTGAGTTAAGTAAATAAGGAAATAAGAATAAAGTGGGTAGATGCACATGTGTGCATGAAAATAACAAAAGATATTTTTAAATAAAAATAAATTAAAACATCAGAGAATAGGTGGTCCACATAGAGTAGCATCGTGATTCAATATACCATTAATCCTAATTAAGAAGACTCATAATCCAACTCAAACTAAAATCTAGTTAGGGCACTAAAAATTAATGAAGAATTGGGGAACTAAGGGACAACTGAGAGGAAAAATAGGAACAAGTTGGGGAATGTGAGTGAAAATTCCTAAATAAATAAAATAAAAAGGAAAACACCATGTGCGACTTGGGGAGAGTGTGACACATGTAGTGGGTAAATAATCCTTTAACTAAATTATTAAAAATTAATTATTTGTGCATGAGGACATGTGTCATTGGGAATTTTTCTATAAATTAATTGGAGAGGAAAGGAGAGGGGTCTCGCATTGGAAATTATTGTTATGTTGTCAAAAAAATTATGAACTAGTTTATTTGTTGAGAGTTGGGTTCCAAAAACTTGGTAAAGAGTGGAAGTTCTTCCTTGCGAGACAAGTTTTGGTGCTATTGATTTTCGGTTTACTCAGTGTGGCCTATTTGTAGCTCGAGATTCTAAGGGCGAAGAAGAGTACCCCTAGAATTGGCTAGGATGTACTGGTGAAGTCCTTTCTTGGAAAGTGAAAGGAAGGAACATTGCACAAATTATGGACTGAACAATAACAACAAGCGTCAACCTCCCTTGGTTATGATTTTTCATATGTTACAATAATTGGTTAAACTTGGTTTCTCATTGAGAATTTATCAAATGTTGTAATGTTGATTATATTGTATAAAATTATTGATAATAATTTCAAGTGGTATTGGTGTTGGACATATAAGAATTTGATTACATTCTAGAATGTGAATAGAATTGGGCTAGTTGTTGTACATGAATTATGAACATTCATGCTGAGTTTTAAAAAAAAATAAAGTTGATGAATCCTATATAAACTCTCCTAAATGGTTAGCTAGTTGAAGCACTAGATGGTTAAAGTTTATCCTAATTTATTGTTTATGTAGTTTGAAAAGAGCGTGATACAATTATGGCCTCTACTCGTTATTTCAATATTTGTGTTGAATTATGAGAATTGTGTAATGCCTTCTACTTATATACATATATACAAGTATTGATTATCCTTCCCATTATTGACTTGTAAAACATTTGGATTGGCTATGAAGATTATGATTGGAGAAACCATGATAGTTCCAAACTTCCAACCTAGACATCTAAAATTTTACACAACAACAAAAAAGTCAATACTCTCTTGTAGTAATTTCATTGTTTCAATTATGCACAAGTCTCTATTGTTTTTGTTGAAGTGGCATTGGATTTTAATACTGCAATTCCAACGATTAAGGTTGACTTAATTTAGATCGAATTTAGAATTTACTCGGGAAAATGTTTCTATAGATTGATATTGACGGGTGTATCTCTCGATCTCTCTCCTCGGATGGTTTATTGGAAGATATTAGTAGTTAACTATATGGTTTTCTTTCTTAAAATCCATCCTGCAACGTGTGTAAATTTCCATTTATTCTTGTTAACAGTTAATGCATCCACAACCTTTAGAAGGTCGTTTCTGAGCTCTTGAAACTTGAGGAAAGTCAATGTATTCCTCTTGTTCCTCTTTCTAGCGATTTGTGAATTGATCCCCAGGAAAATTGTAGTTTTCTAAGTGTTTGCAGATGATGTTTACGAACCAATGAACCTATGCATATCTCGCATGTGTCAGATGCAATTAGTGCATGAAAGAGACCCTATGAATAGTATCCAATAAGGAAAACTGTTGACAAAGGTGAGGAAACCACTAATAAGGCTAATGGCATCCAAGACACTGTATGAATCCCAATGTGTGAATATATTTCTTGCCGCTGAACACAAGGGAAACACCCCAGTCAGTGACCAATGAGGAAACTTTTATTGAGGTTCAAACACAAAGTCGTATTGCAACTATAAGGGACTCCCGGTCTTATGGAAAAAATATATGCATGGGCATCAATGGCACAAAGGTTCTAACTAGGTCACCCATGTTTGGTAAGTCTCTACCATTCACTAAAGACACATCTAGTATTAGAAATAAGGTTTAGTGTCGCTAATAAATGGGTTCTTACCTAAGGCATATGAATCACAGTTATAGGATAATGCAAGTGTGGGAAACATAGTGACGACCTATCATATATGTTGGTCAAAGAAAAATCCTACCAAATTCACGAACGGGTGACATGGTGCTAGAAACCGCAAGAATCCCTGGAAAAAACCACGAAAATCAATTCCATCCACTACATTATTAGTCCAGTAGGCCAAATTATTAGCAAACACTATGTAAAGTGGGTAAATGTTTTCTATAAATAGTAAAAATAAGCAATTTTACCATACCATTTCACATTTTTACCCAAATAGTGCATTTTTAGATGAAATTGCCCATGACCTTCAAGTGTTGATTACGGGAGCTATGAGAGACAAAATTGAAAACTGTATGGACCAAGTAAGTACTCTTTACCTCTTCTTCATTTCTAATGGATTACAATTTTAAATTGGGCCTCATTTTTTGAGTTTTTAAGGCGCAAATTAGGAATTAGGGTGTATGCGGGTTGTAGTTCATTGAGTCACATATACACATCCTTATACGTGAATGTTATCAAAATAGACCTTGGATATGTATCCCTATACACGATTATGTATAAGGAATCTTTCATACAAGTCCATGACTTGGTTTTTTAACTAAATTTGACTCAAAAAATGGATTTTTCTTGCAGGATGGTACTTGAATGGAGAGAAAGAGAGCATGAGGAAGTTGATGTTGTAGTGGAAAGACATCCAGGGGCCCAATTAGAATTAAAAATATGATGGATTTACATGTTTTGGGCATTCAAAAGCATGAGGGATCATGTGAGGTTTCTCCACATGATGATGAACTTTTGGGATCCGGATATAGAGGCCTTCAACCTCAATGGGAAACCATTGAGAATTGAAGTGGAGGATATCTACTTTCTTACAAGATTGTCACATTGAGGTGAGGTGGTGGACCTCAAATATCAAGAAGTTGGGAGTGGCATGAACATAGAGGATTACATCGCCACATAAAAGGTAGGGAGCCAACTTCCCATTAGAGAGATAAAAAAAATGAGTTTTAAGATCGTCGTTCTCATGCTTACACGGATCATGGGTTCGGCCTCGTTGCACCAGGAATCAAGGCCACTGACGATATACTCATTGGAATGATTACGACCCACAGTGTATGATTGGTGCACCTCACTACTCGCTAACATGAAGACCCAGTTGATAGATTGTAAACAGAGTAGGAAGAGGAACTTCGGGTTCGCATCTATCTTGTGTAGTTTTTTCTCCGAGAAGGTTCCAGGATTGAGCCCTAGATTCAATATCATTTCACATAGACAACTCAATCTAGCCATGTCACAATGGACCAAGGTGATGAGTCGGTTGGGAGGTGGTAGGGTGCCAACCCCCTACAATAATGAGTTCTTATCCTGGTGGCATCGACAGGTGATAGACCTAGACAACTACCCTTATGAAGGGATCAACTACAGAGGAGATATAGACATTTCTCTTCCACTAGGTTCCACCTACGGAGATATAGGTATGAATGAGTTTTATATATTTCATTTTTTTGTATTTTCTAAAAGAGTTAAAAACCACAAATATTTTTGGATGATGTCAAGTATTTAACAAAATGTTTGTTTTCACAAATGTGGGTCCACGATGGCCAAATGGATTGCCACAAAACCAATGGAGGCACCGGGGGGATGAGCCAGTGGGAGGAGACTTGGAGAGAGTGCTTCAAAATGTGCCAGGAAACCTATCTCATTTGACGCACATAATACCCATGGTTTAGGTAGAGGATCTACTAGAGGCGATGCAATAACATGTAGTGGGTGTGATCCCTGTGTGAATGAAACTATTCCGATGTCTTGCAAACACCGTAGTATGCTATCATGACACACATTCAGTCCCACAGGTGTAGATGTCATGGTCATTGTATCGACCAATTGCATATGTATTTTGAGGTTGTAAGCCTCAATTTTCTACTATGACATCATATTTTTTGATATATATATATATATATATATATATATATATATATATAACTTTGGTCTTCAACTTTACTTATGTTACAATGTGTACACTGATAAATGTGTTTTCTTTACTTTAGTTATGTGACAAATGTCAATCTAAATCATAATTAGCATATGTATCAGATACAAAATTACAACTTTTGGGTATGTGATTATAAGTAATAAAATCAAAATGTCATTCCAAAAGTCGTACCCAGAGGAATTGTCAGAGTAGATTAGGATCTCGTACACTGTAACTGTCATTCAACTGACATACTGCTAACTGGGATTCTAGGCATACCTGTAAAGAATGAATACCATGTGAAATGGAATCACATAAAAGATCTATAACAACTCTATATTTAGCCACATTATTTGTTGATGGGCCTAGACAAATTCCACCTGAAGACACCAATTGACCCTCAGGTGAGTAAACAAACCAAGCGATGAAAGTCAAGTTTTGTGTATGATGACTAGCACTATCTGTGAATCCTAATTAAATTGAAGACTCCATTGACATATTCCAACCAAGGGAAAACTCTATAAGAAAGTCGATGACAGAAAGGAAAATATGTATATACACTAAGATACACTAGTATACAAATATTTACACCCAAGCCCGGTGCTCAAGCGTAATATCTTTTCAAGTAGAGTCCATTTCTAGGCTCAACCAACATATTCCCTTCATAATATTCTAATTCATAGGCTCCTTTTTCTAAGACATGTCGCAGAATATAGGGATTGTGCCACATGGTGTTGAACTTTCCTGGCCCAAGCAATTATTTGGCTTGGTCATACAAGAGGACCAATTCACCCTCAGGGTACTACCGAGTACATTCAAACTTATCATATTGTACCTTGAAATTTCGTTTATTCTCTTTGATAGTTGTAGAGGAATCTTGAAGCTGCTCATCTAGGCTCTCTAGGTGTACACGACATTCTTCAAGATCATAAGTGTCAGGTAGGATCGTAACTGCCAATATTAGAGAAGGTATTTTACATTAAATAAGAAGAATCCACTCCACACCGTGTACTAACTGAAAAGGAGAAAAACAGGTGGAAGTATTAACCAAGGTTCGGTATACCCAAAGTGTTGGGTAAATCATTAAATGGAAGTCATATTTGTTCTAGCTAACAATTTTTTTCAAAATGGTCTTGAGAGACTTATTCACATCCTCTACTTGTCCATTTTCTTGGTCATAGTAAGTGTACGAATGACCATTCTTAACGCCCAATTTCAATTCTAATTCTTTCATCATTTCATTCTGAAGGTGACTACCATGATCAATGACAATCTCACTCGGGATTCTGAACCGGGCTATAATTTGATTGAACATGAAAAAAGTTGCATTCTTAACAACATATTTAATCGTATGCATGACCTCTGCCCACTTATTAAAGTAGTCTATGACCATGATAATATGCTCTTCATGGGTGATTTTAAGAACCCCTCCTAAATTTATATCTATAATAAGTGGTGAATCCCCATGATACATAAGAAAAATTGAAGGCTATTTTATCAATATTATTTAATATGTATATATATTTTTTTGGCGAATCTTTTAGTCGATTATATAATCTTGTAAAATATTGGAGAATATTTCACTAGATTATAAACTCTTGTTAAATCTTGGGGAATCTTTCATTGAATTATAAAACCTTGTAAAGTCTTGGTGAATTTTTTAATAAAGTATAAAACCATCTATAATAATAGGAAAATGTATTTATTAAACAATAATATAATCATTTTACATATTTGGAAAAATAAACATAATGTGTCCATCCTCTAGACATTGCTACAAGCATTAGAGGTTATGTTTGTTCTCACTATACACTCTTGCATATCCCTCTATCAGTGTTAATGATATTTCAACACAAATTTCATATGTGTTGATCCTGACCACCACTTTCATCAAGCTCGAGATATATTGATATTTTCTCTACCACTTCTATTATGGATTCTGTAATATTGATTCATTGATTAGGAAATCACCCTTCAAACAAGTTCATCATGGGATGTTCTTAAATAGGAGCGCGCATAATTCTATCCTTCAATAACTCCAAAAGTATAAGAATATAGATAGGTCACATTCCATGCATGACTTCCTCTCTAATCATCCATTTGTACTAAAAAGGACCCCTTTCCACGGAAGAGAGGTCTCTTTTATCGTTTATATTTTCATTGGCTTATAAAAAATTAAAGGGATGCATAAATTTATAATAAATGTTGGGCATCGATTGGGCCTTAGAAAAAGATATAGTCTCAGTTAGACTGCCATAATTCAACGTGAAAAATAAGAGATGTAGATTAAGTAAGGGATATTATGTCATCATGTATATCTATACCTGACAGTAGCATGGTGCACAATCAAAGTCCTATCACCCATTTTAATCCCATTAAGGGTCGCACATGCTATGTCTATCACTTGACATAACGCCATTGGTCATCTATGACATTTTTCATGGACAACTAGTCTTATGGGAGAGCCATGGAATATTCTATTCCAAACCTCTTTGCATTGTTTTGAACATTAAAAATAAGTTATTTTGTATTATTGAGGTAAAATTAACATTGAAAGACTCCTAAATTTTAGCTAAATAGTGTCGCAAGCTCACCTGTAGAAATTTATTTTGTTAACAATTAAACCAACAATTGTTCAATTGATTATTGCACCAATGAAAGTTTCCTTTGTTATGCAACTAGGGCAGAAAAAAAAACTTAATACATTTATGAAGGATTAGAATGGAATTCAAGGAGCCCACAAGAGTACCTCTAAAGTTTCCAAGTCCAACATCACATATATTTTGTACTTGGAAACTTGTTGTTCAACAAAAACCTATATTACAAATCCATTCTAGAAAAAGAAAAAAAAAAGTGCTATATTTAAGATATCCTGCTAAAAGGAAACATAAAGCTAAGTGCTTTGGCTTGTGGAAGTCCCATTCCACCTGCAACAAAGAAATATGCTACATAACATCTCTACAGTGACTATTGTTCCCTCGATAAAATTATAGTCAATGATAGATATACAATCTCTTATATTGAAGACCTTCTAGACACATTGAAGGGAGTCAAGATATTTTACAAAGATTGACTTTAAGTTTCATTACCATCAAGTTTAAAGCCACACTTTATATGCTTGGAACACTAGATTGAAAGCATGAAATAAACTATTTGAGTGGTTGGTGATACCCTTTGGCATAACAAAGGCACCAACAACCTCCATGCAGTTGATGAACAATGTTTTTCACCCATTTATAGATAAATTCATTGTGGTCTACCTCAACGATGTTCTTATCTTCAATAGGACATGAGATGAACACTTCCAATGTATTGTGCAAGTCTTTCAAACTTTTAACCAACATAAGTTCCTTTATAACCTAGAGAAATAAGCATTGTCCATTAATTACATACTATACCTTGGCTTCATCATTGATTAAACAAGTGTGCATGTGGATTCAAAGAAAATACAGTGCATCCAAAATTGGCCTACCCCAACCAAAATCAACAAGTTATGAAGATTCATCTACTTGGAACAATTTTACAGGGAATTTTTCTTGGGTTTACTTTAATGTTACACATCCCCTACATCAGATCTTGCATGAGAATGCCAAGAAACTCATTTTCAAATGGGATCACATGTAACAAAAATTATTTGTAGAAGTTAAGGTTCCCTATGCTAGTCTTAAGCCTACTTAATCTCCATCAGGATTTTGAGAATCAAACCAACACCTCTTAGTATTCACTTGGCATTGTTCACATCCACCATGGACACCCAATCACATACCATTCAAAAACATTCATTGATGTTATCCGCGACTATTCAACCTACAATCATGAGCTCTATGTGATTGTTTAACATGTCAAAAAATGGTGATACTACATACTGGGTAAGGAGATTTGTTTTCATTCCAGCCATAAGCCTTTGTAGATTGTGCTGACACGGAGTAAGTTGTAGAGAACACAATGAATTAAATGGATTTCATTCTACTGTAGTTTCACCTAGAAATCAAGCACAAGTCTGAATTATCCAACTATGCAACAAAATAGAGTAAACCAACAAGGAGCACATTGCTAGTCATTTTGGACACATGCACATCAGATCATGATTAGTGGCATAAATAAATTGAAAACCACCATTTTCATACATCTATGCAGATCACAACTCTAGGCAATCTAGTGAAAATTTCTAGTTGTGTAACAACTTGTATTTCCATGTAAATGTGTGTGTATTGGTAAGGGAAAATGCAACAATCTAATATAGGAATACCTTGTCCCAATTCAAGAGGTCACTCTTAGATACATAAGGCTCTCGTAGTTTTGTATAAACACTTCTATTGGTATCACCCTTATGAAAACATGGATAAATACATGAAGGCCTTTGTTTCTTGCACAATAAAAGTCTGGCCAATAGGAACCAAGGACTGTACACATCTCTATTAAATCACAGAAGCCACAAGATTTTATCTTTGTGCATTTTCTAATAGGCCTACCAAGAACATGCAAAAACCATTATGCAGTGTCTATTGATGTTGATAGGTTCTCAAAGATGGTAGTACTTGCACCTTGCAATAAAATTTACTTTAAAAAATACATAACAAAGTTTTTTTTGCACACATATGGGTCAACTTTGGAGCACCAACATACATTGTTTCAAACCATGAACCTAATTTCATCAACAATTTTTCAAAATCACTCTAGAGCATGTTAGACAAAAGGATTGATATTTCCATAGTCTTTCACCTGCAAACTGATGGAAAAGAAAAAGTTGTGAACCAAACTATTGTTTACCCATTGTTCATGTACAATCATAGGCACACTCACACTTGGGATGACAAACTTTCTTTCATTTAGCACAATTACAACATAGCTTAGCACAACTCCACACAATGTAGTTCTTTAGCAGTCTGATATGAATATCAACCCACAATGTTAATCAATGATGCATTCCCTAGGTCCATAGTTGTAGGCACTTTTGCATCTGTGAAAAAATAAATCAATAAAGAAACACACTTCATTGAACACATATAGAGTGTTCAACAACAATTTCAAGACATTCTAACATAGGAAACAAATAAGTACAAGAAGTTCCATGCCAAGCATCGTTTCCCATGAAAATTCTTAGTTGGAGGGGAATAAGGTTTGGATTCACATCCAAAAGGAGCAATTTAAAGGCCAACATCACAACCTACACCCACTACAATACATAGCATACACCATCACTGAGAAATGAGGCGACTATGATTTCAAGCTTGATTTCCTAGTTTATCTTGGTCTTCATCCAGTTTTTAACATTGAGCTCCGACATAATTCTCCATTACTTGAGTGGAGTTTTATGTACCCTAAGCCTCTATCCGACATTAATTTTTAGTTTAGCATGTTGATACAATCAGCACTCTAACAAGTGCACTAGAATTTTCACACTTTAACAAGTTCACTAGAATTTTCCCCTATTTTTATCTAGTGTAATGGGAACTAGTTCTTCTAGAAACATCACAAGTGCAATGGGGAATATTTCTTTCCGAGGAAAATTTATTTATGTTATGTGTATGGAATTCTTGTGCAAGTCTGTTTTATCTATAATATGTCTGCAATTTTTCTAGTGTTCCTTCAAAGGTTCTGAGCGAATTTCCTTTATATCTGGAAGCCCTATGAGTTGTTCATAAATTCCATCTATATTATAGACTGTGTGAAAAGGTTCAAATTTGAACATTACCTATCCTTCAATGTCCACCATACAAATGATTTTACCTCTGTGCACTGACATAGCATATTCTAATTCAGGATTCAAATATTAATCTCTACAATGTAACTAATGTCCATAGTGATTTGGTGAAATCATTGTGAATATCTGAGATAATCAATAAGGAATGAAATTTAAATTAAATTCCCCTGCATACTTTAATTTGATATGTGGCGACATTGAGAATTGAATATGATGCCCTAATTTGATATGTGGCAACATTGAATTGAATCTGGCATAGATCATGTATGTTGGGATCTACCTGTTACTGGTGAGATGCACGTGGCTGAAGACCTGCCTAATAGTGAATAACTACTATATAAATTCATTGTAGTATTCAAACGCTATGTCATATTTCACACTTCAAAATCAAGCTAGATTAGTTGGGGAAAATGTCGACTTGGTTGAATAGTCTCCCAACTTGGGAAAAATGTTGACTTGGAATAGATTTACCAATCAACACAGTAATGAAATATTGTCTACAATTTTAGATTTTGGGGAGAGTTTTGTTGATAGTAGACATATTTTTTATTCTCTGTTATATATGTATTGGACCCTAGGACATGTGCACACCTATGCATAGGAATGATCAATACTTGGTAATATGTTTGGAGTAGCCTTACTGGTTTTATTGATTTTATGGTGTTCTTAATTAAATGTCAATCCCATACCCTCATACATGATAGAGTCCAATGAAAATATTGCAATTTTTCCAAACTCTGAAATGGTGAAAAATGGTGATCACATCGTTGACATAGATTTTGTGCCAATAGTATCTATATAAGTATTGTAGTACATGTAGAGTTATGCATGGCATGAATCCTTTACAGACTATAGTATTGAAGAAGGATTGTGGTATAAATTTCATGATGTTTGTTTTAAAGGAGAGTTACAAATAAAGTTTATTTAGGAAGCTCGTAGCTCTGAAGTTGGAGACTTTGGAGTGATCAAAATATTGGCTAATCTTTGAAGCTAGTATTAGTTGCAGATGCAAGTTGATGTGGAGAAATTTGTATCTGGTTGTTTTCTATACAAAAATTTAAAGCCAAAAATTGGGAGTTGAGATTTTACTCTCCACATCCTATTCAGTAAAGGCCCTAGGAACTATTAATGGACATTGTTTATAGATCCCTTGAGATGGGAATTTCTTTCCCTAGTTGAAATAGTGTAACTGAGAAATAAGAACGAAAACACTTCTTCAAATTCCATTTATGTATTGGTACATTTTGTGATGCATAATATTATTTTTGACTGAGATAGTATAGTCCAAAGAAGCTCTGGGAATACCCTATCAGTTTATGGATACATACTTGAAGAAAAGCACAACTTTCTTACAGCAGTTCAAATTGGTAACCAGGTTGAAGAAACATATTCGATATTGAAACTATTGTTTCTTCTTTGACAACTTAAATGAAGTTGGATGTAAATTATTGGCAGATTTCTACTACAAGGAAATAGGTAATGAAGTATTGAGTGGAGGAAAGGTTCATTCTAATATGAAAATGATTTAGAAACAATGTAGAAGATATATGTTGATAACTGTTTTGTCTTCTTGTTATAATTGGTTGAAAACAAAAATAATTCACAGTGTGTTTTGTACTTTCATAAACTGCAGTTAATCTATAAAAAAAAATTTATGGTTTTACAATGAAATGTTCAGTTGACAGATTTTCGTCCATGCATAATATTACATTCTAACTCCAAAATCGGATGAGAAGGAATACTTTACTAAATCTATGCAATTGAGTCAACCAACTATGGTATAAGGAAATAGTCAATTGAGGTAAATGTGTTGATGTTGGGGTTAATCCATGGTCTAAATATGTTAATGGGATTGCATTTTATTTTTGTTTTAAGATTTACTACAACCTTGATTAGCAAAAATACACTCTTGTTTGCATGGGCTTAAAGGCTCCTTTGTTTTGAGAGTTGTCAATACTTTACTTGATATGTTGATTTTCCTCTGTTTGTCTTGAGTTTTTTCATTTCTTTTTTTGGTATGTTTGTACCTCAGAAACATGGTATACAAGAGCCAAAGGGAGTTTCCAATTCAAATCCTTATGGCCTTAAGACAGTAGTATGTGATCATAGTTTGGAATATCCTTATGTGAATGTGGTTTTCCCAACAAAATATTCTTTTTAAATTTATATTTGTTTTGTATCAATCATAAATGATTTTATTTTATAGCATCATTTCCTAACATTTTCTAGAACATAATTCTAAACTACGAATGGCAGTGACAAGTGGCTTTGCAGCAATGGCTTTATTTAGTTTTCAGTAATATTTTTATATTCTTAAATATGGGTATGTTACAGGGACCTCTGATCTATGCACTAATGCAATTTTAATATGCACCAAATTTCAAGGACTTCCTATCACATTAAACAATCCCTACAACAACAACAACAAGGTTACCTTTGCAAAGACTATATTCTGGTAATAGAGCATCCAATTTTGTGCCAAAGACAGAAGTCAACACCCTTTGATACCTCAATGATAGCTCAACTTCCACTTCAATGCCACCTCACATTCAAGAGGAACTAAAAAGATGACAAAGTAGGTTATCAAAGTTGAATGGGTTGTTTCTAGGACTACACCCAAGGCAATGGTCAAATATAACCAAGTGAGAAAATATCATAGTGGACATGATTTCCAGAAATGAGGCAATAATCAACCTTGTACACTGAGCCTAAGGTTGGTCGTTAGGTACTATATTAGAGATTGAGTAGTAATTATCTAACTTCTATAAATATGTAACGTATGGAATTGCAAATCCTCTTATAAGTGAGTAGAATAGTTTTGTTTCTAATTTATAGGGAAATCTCAGACATCTTCTTTCGTAAGGAAATGAGCATACAATGTTAATGCTACAACCCTTGCTTAATCTTGTCCTCAATTGCAATAGCAATCATACATCATTGATAAAATCTCTCGTGTCTTCTTTATTTTCTTTTGTGGGATGCTTGTTGGATTGATTTTCTGATTTATGGTTTCCTGTTCATCATGTATATAGGTAAATAGCAATACCAAGAACATACTTAATTATCCTAAGTATTTTGTTACATTGGATTGTTCTACTTAATTTTGTTTTATAACTTTATTGTTATTGTTCTGCATACTGTACAAGGAATATCTACTTAGATTTATTGTTCTTCATGAAATACCACACATACTTTGTTCCTAGTTAGCATTGTAACTTCATTGTACTTTTCCTTGCATGTGCATCAATGTCGTTTCTATTTTGTAGAATTTATGGATGGAAATTGTCATTATTATTTTTTCTACAAAAAATTCCTTTACTTGTCGAGTCCAAATTTGGACAAGTTTTTGTCAAGTCCGAGTCTCACAACCTTGTGTCAAATGGATTATGAAAACCTATTGAAAAGAGATGGTTTGAAAGATAAACAAAATTGATCCATGATCTAGATAATTTGTCTTTAGATGAAGTTTAGGTTTCAAGTTTCTTTCCTAGAACAACCTTAAATATTGTATTCCAGAGTATTGTTGTTTTTACCTATAGCCATATGGATGGAAAGAAGGTGTTTTTACCCAATGTTACTTCCATTCTTATGGTTTGAGCCACATACCCATCACATAGACATGTTTGGATTATGATAAACTTATATGGTCAAATGTTGGCACTTGCTAACCCCTATGCACCTAATGATGCAAAGGAAAGGACCACTCTTTGGAATTATTTGGTTGAAAAGTTTCCAAGTGATGCTTTGTTTGTCTCAAGGGATTTCAATATGGCTGAGACATATGATGATAAAGAGGGAATGCTTCCAATCAAAATTCCCCAAGGAAGAAGGTTCCCTAGAACATCATTATGGCCAAGCTTGGCATTTACAGCCCTAATAAACTAAGAAATTATGGCTTGTCAAAGCTTTGGTTGACATGATCAATCTTCTAAAAAGGCAATGAAAAATTCCTAAAAACATTGAATAGGGCTATGCTATCACATAAAGTATGTTCTTCTTTGATTTTAGTGAAGTACTATTGGTCAAGTGATAGCAAAATTGAATCTCTTAAATCAACAACTTATCTTCTTTTCAATCTCTTGGGATGGCCAAAAAATGATAATTCACAAGACTCTCTTCATTCTCAGTGTCTGGGATTTACAACACCCATGTTCCCTAAAATCTATGAAACTAGTACACAATCTTCTCCCCAAGTCAAGAGGTAAGGATGGTCAGATAACCTTGTGGGAGGATATTATTTCCTGAGTTACAACTTTCCTATGTGGAAATGGGAGGAAAATTGTGGCTATAAGGAACAAGTGCATAAAGTTGTGAAGGATGATCTAGAATATCCTAGCTAGAAGATTCAATTCAATCCATTTAATGAGGCCCAATAATCCCAAGTTGCTAAACTCCAACATTTTTTGAAAGTTTATGAGATATGTAGAACTGAAGGGTGCCAATTGTGAGCAAGGATGCATTGGATTAAATATGGTGACAAGTCAACGAAGGAGTTTTTCAAATCCCTGGCTACCAGATAAGAAGTTGAGAATATTCTTGTGCTCAAAACATTCAAATGGACACATAACTAGAAAAAAGGATATTGGATAAGAATTTGGAAGCCATTATAGGTTAGTTTTTCAATTTTAAGGTATCACAAAAGAACATAAGATGACCCTGCAAACTAATTTGGATGTATTCATGTCTCCTCTTTCCATTGAACAAGAAAGAATGTGTAAAAATTCATTGACATTTGATGTGTCCATTGCCTCAATGGAGATGGTTGATTACAAGTCACCAAAACTGGATGACTTCCTGAGTGAATTTTACAAGGCCACATGGGAATTTGTCAGGCCTAACCTTTTACATGTGTGTAAAGAAGCTATTAGAAAACAATCATCGAGTGAGTATATTAACAAGGGTTTGATCAGATTCATTTCCAAGCCTGGTGACCTAGCATATTACCAATTGGATTCCTTTCACATTGTTAAATGTATCTTATAAAATTCTTGCCAAGGCCTTGACCTTATGCATCAACCACATAAAGCATTAAATAATCCATCCAGAGAAGACGAGTTTTATTATAGAGAAATTATTTCTCAATAATGTGATTATTTTGTGGGAAGGAATGGAATGTCAATAATAGGATGAATGATCTTTTTTCCAAGTTTTATCTTCAAATACAATTTATTAATTAATTTCTAGTGATGGGTATAGAGTCTAGTCCAAGAATCTTTTGAACATTTTGGATGTAAAGAACATTTATTTCAAGAATACATCCCAAATTTGTTACAAGTCTCTGCAAATTAAGTAAACAAATAATAGAAGTTAGAACAAATACAAAATATCAATTAAAAACAAGAAGAGAAAATTCCATATAATTGAACTCCAGATATAAGAAGACCTTATAAAGTTTAGATTATTCATTTCAGGTTCTCAATAACAAGTTAAATCAGTCATATGTTTTGTGGTCCTAATCTCTATATCCATACATTTCTTCAAAACATTCAAAATATTTAGTCCAAGCTCATTAATAACGTTTAAAAGAAATTGTCTAATTAAAAAATGGATCTGGAGGAAATTTTTTGTAAACAACAACAAGAAAGGTAGAAAAAGAGAAAGCAATAAGTAGAAATATTTAAAATGAAAATTCAGCAGCTGTAGATATAAAGGAAGTAATGTATTGTAGGACAAGCCCAATAAATATAAGTTGAAAGTTTAAAGGTGAAAACAAAGAACATATGAATTTTGGTTGCATGGCTAACAAGTCCTAACAGGAACCACACGAACTTTATAATTCCATTGTACATTTAAGGAGAAAACATTTGTTTTACAACCACATCCAAATTAAACATCATTATGGTGGAAAATGGACAAAATGCCAGTGCATGAATTCAACCAACCATACAACAATGTGAATATCTATGACGGGAAGGCGCTACAGAATATTGAAAATGATTACAAACACAAATGGTCTAACCTTGAAGCCTCTAATTGGTGAGGGAATCCAACAGGAATGAGAATTGCTTAACCAAAGTGTTGCTGAAATGTCCACGACTCCACAACTGCATAACAAAAAAAAAGTTTTTCTTTTATAAGTGAAGCACTTGTTGGAAAGAGATATCCATTTTCTTCCAAACAAAGATCAATGCCTTTGAAAAACTGAAATACTACTTACAAAATTCTTCCTTCATCTTTTTCTTATGCTCAAGAAACATGTTTGATCATGAACAAGATGTATAATTTGATGCATAAATTAATATTTCAGAAAATTAAGAAACTTTTGTTTTAAAGAAGAAAATTTCCATTCTAAATTAGAAGAAAAATTACTAACTAAGATGCAAGATTCAACTCTTACTAAATCAATAGGACGATCATTAAAAATTCTAAATTGCTTCCAATGTTTCCTCAAATAACATTGTAACTTTTTCACATCCTGTCTATGAAAGATGTCTCAGAGGGCTCCCCCAACTATGACATCTGTATTTTCCTCTTTGTGGGAAATATTTTCCTCGACTTTCGAATTCATTGTACCAATTTCCTTCTAATCATCACTAGAACCTTCATATTTTTGAAAACCATCAAACTTTATTGAATTTGTATCTTGGAGGTTGTCTTCCATGTAATCAGTAGCATTTCCAACAACTTTAAATTGAATTTCATTAGGTAGTTGAATGTCTCATGGTGATAGAGAGTTATCATTGGTGTTACTGTCAGAGCTTGATATATTAGATGCTTCTACTTATGATTCCACTTTATTGGTTGACTTTCCTGAATATTCTTCCCTGACTATACCAATAAATTTGTTAGAATATCCAAAAAATTCTTTCAAATCTAATGATCTAAAGGATTATGACATCTTTTCTATCTTGTCTTGTTGCCAACTGGGGAACTTGACCTTAGCAGTGTTAATTCAAACATTTACCTGAAAGAAAAGACTAAAAAGGATAACCAGTACTATTCTAGTTTACTGATAACAACAATACCACTCATATTGTGCCTAATAAACATGAAACAAATTTCAATTCCACCACATAAAGAAAAGAAAAGTGAAAGTGAATAATTTTACTGTACAGGGAAATATAGGGAGACATTATTCACAACAAATGCTACCCTTGAAGAACACAATTTTAACATAACTGGAAGAATGTGCGTGTTGTAGATTTGAGAAATGAGATCATGTTGAACCTTATACAAGCCTCATTCCCATAAAACTTAGAAAGAAATACGTGGTCCAAAATTGGAAATGTAGTGGAAACCCAAAATCGATGGGAAAAACCATTCCCTCAACAAATGGGAAAAATCGGTGCCATGAAACCTTCATTCGAGGAGAAGGGGGAGAAATGGTTGTCATAAAGCCCTGATTCAAGGAGATGAAAGTGAAATAATTCCAAAAACAAAGGAAATCTGGGTGATGCACTCAACAAAAAAATTGAGATTCTAAAAAATAGGGGCGAATTTGAAAAAACATCATGAAATGGGACAGGGGAACCCCAATGATTTTGATTTTATTGCTATTTATTTTGGGACAAATTATCTTCCATATATATATTTTATTTTAATATAAGGTCTAAACATTCTAATTTTTTTAAACATTAGTTCAATGAAACTTCTCCCTTTCAAAAATTTAAACCCTAAAATTTCTCCCATGAGTGAAATTTTGCCCCTAAAATTATCTATGATGCTCATGCCCCCTAGATGAAGCTGGGTTAAAGTCCACAAAATCCACCCCCCACTTGGTGAAGGGATTGATGATGATGACCGGGTGAAGAGGGGATGGATACGAGATCATTTTCCAAGTGAACAACTGGAAAGGGTGAAACTTCTTGACTTCTTAGACACAATCTTTAAAAATAGATGGACAAAAATAACCAACTCACAATATTTTTTTGGCTGTTACAAGCTTATATAGATGAATACCACAAGCCCCACTATGGAAGTCATTAATAACTGACTTATCCTCTTTGTGAGTCAAGTACGATGCAATATATTATCTATGCCTCGACGATACAAAGTGTCACTGATGATAAGGTAGTTTTTAGATTGATATCATATATACCATCAATCATCTCTCTATAGATGCTAAGAGAACTTCAAGGAACTTTTAAGATATATCAAAATGTCTCCACACTAGGGTTTTGAAGACGAGATAAGGAAAATGTGTTCATATGTGAATTAATCGACATGAATGACATTCCCATCTAATTGAGGGAAGTATGATATTAACTTGGAAAAAACTAACAATTTTTTGGATTTCACCGAAGCAAAATTGAGATCAAACTCTTGCAAAATGACAATCCATTTATTGTATTTTTCCCCTATGATATGCCTAGTAAGGATGTATTGAAATGAATTGACATCAACAACTATGGTAGTTTTGAAAAGTAATATATAATGCCACAATATTTGAACCATGTGTACGATATCCAAATCTATCTTCTCAACATGAGTTTACTTGATTTCAGGACCGACTAAATTTAGACTAAGGTAGTAGATGACGTGCTCATGGAGCTCATCATCCTCCCAAACTAAAAACATACCAACCGTCCCTTCGCACGCAATGATACAAAGAAAGAAATCTCTATTGTAGTCCAGAGGCTTCAACAGAGGCATCGATAGAAAGTCTTTCTTAATAGCATCGAAGGACTCCTAGGCTCGCTCATCCCATATAAATGGACTTTCATTCTTCAAGAGATGCATGAAACCCTTAGTAATATTGGCATAGTTTACTATATACCGATGTAAGAAGTTAGCTTTCCCCTGTAAACCTTGAAGATGATGAATGTTGCGCAAAGGAGGAAATCGAGGTATTGCCTCAACCTTTAAAGGATCCACCATGATCCCAGTCTCAGAAACTAAGAATCCTAAAAAACAACCTGAACTAATGCAAAATATGCACTTATGAGGGTTTAAACAGATGTGATAATAGCGACATCTCTCAAAACATGGTCGAAGGTGAGTAGAGTGATCCACTCTGTTGCGAGAGTGAGTAGCGATATCATCAAGGTAATATTTGACTATTTTCTTGAGATCGTGAAAGGCGAAGGTCATGGCACGTTGGAAGGTTGATCCGACATTTTTAAGGTCGAAAGGCATTTTATGGTATGAAAAATCACCCCAAGGAAAAATAAATGTCATCTTATGTTGATTCTCGGGTTTAATCTAAATTTGGTTGTATCTTGAAAATCCTTCCAAGAAAGAAAAACCTCGCTTCCCGCACACTCATTGAGAATTTGATCAATGAAAGGTGCTAGGAAGTTGTCTTTAGGACATGCCTTATTCAGATCTCGAAAATCCATGCACACATGGATGGTTCCTTGCTTCTTATTCATGGGAATGATATATTGGATACCCATTCAGTTAAGGGAACCACGTAGATAAAACCTGCATTAAGCAATTTTTCCACCATTTCCTTAATAGCAGGGGCCTCCTAGGATTAACAACTATAAGTCTTTGTCAAACAAGTTTAGAATCCGGGTACTTTATAATATCATGTTCGAAAATATGAAGGTAGGTTTTTGGCATCTCGTCATATGACCAAGAGAATACTTCACATAATTCTTTGAAGAGATCGATGCAGATCTGAATTTCTTCAGGCGAACAATTTTGACCGATATATACATTTTCAATTTTCCCAGGAATGAGAGAGATGTCGATTGTGATGGTAAGAGAAATACTCGACATGTTTCCTTTATCATAAATGTCGTGCATATCAAGTGGAACTATGGTGTGACCGACTATATCACTCAAGGTATATTTGAAATCACCCTATTTGATCCTAACAAGATGTGGGGGGAAGTAAGAGCGATGATGCATATCATCCCATGTCCTATAGGAACCATTCATGGCCTCTAAGATTGCTTCATCAAAAGGTAAAGTATCATCGAGGAAATCATGTGAGCAAGACGATGAAGTGGCCCATACAGGATGGAGAACATGATCCTCCTTGTCCTTCTGCAAGGAGACATGATTTGGGTTGGAAGAAGAGTCAAGAACAACCTAATACATTATCTATGCCACCGACCGTGGAATTTCCATTCCAATATGTAACTAACCTTCACAAGACATGGTCGTGGAAGGTAGGGTCCAAGGATCGTTAAAATATGAAGTGAATAAAGGAACAGACCTCATTGACGAAGCAGACCTACTTGAAATGGAATAAATCTGATGAATTGGTTCTATGAAATCAAAGGTACCCATAAGGGAGGAATACATTACGACACCAATATCCTCAGTTATCGACTGAGAATTATCGATATCGGGGATCGAAGGTCCAACTGATGCATTGGGACTAACATCTACAAAGGATAATTGATCAATCATCACAATTTTCCCTTCATGAGGAAAACATAAAGTACATAAAATGAATGATATGACTGTTTTCATAGCATAAGTCCAATTACACCCTAGTAATAAGTTAGAGTGAAAGGGAGCAACAACTACCTCGACAGCCACCTCCACTATATTTCCACCTAACTAGACCATAAAGGTAGGAAGAATATTGTGGGGATGGAAAGAATGAACATCAAATGTAGTCAACGTGGTCGTAGATTGAGAGAGTTTTAGAGAGTCGATGGCTTTCCAACAAGCTAGGTACATCATGCACGTTGCAATGCCTTCATCAATAACAATACATTTGATGGTATACTTTGAGTAATCCACATGGATTTGGAAGGCCACGTGGTAAGGAAAGCAAGGTTGAACATTTGAATCTCAAACTTGATAACCTTAGAGACACATGGATCTATATCTCCTAAGACAGATAGAAAGGAATTCCTTTGTAAAGGAAATGTCTAGAGTACCTCTAAAGTTGACATCACGCAAGGGGTTTGACCGATATCCTCGACAATAAAGTAGTTCTAGGTAGATATAGAATTAGGGTTATGGGTAGAGCATTTGAGTACTCCTTTCAGAATATGAGGCAGAGGCTCTAGATTTTCAATCTGCAAAGGAGCTTCTGGAGGAGGTGGAGACTCTCGACCTGGAATAGTCTGTGAAGAACTGTAATAGTGAGAATGAGTGGCTACATTAATCTGATACATAACCATATTTACGCATAGAAAATTTTCGTCATGCGTCAGAGGGTTTTGATTCCCACCCACTGCATTTGCGACATTATAGGAGCTCGAGGTCAGGTAATTATTATGCAGAAAAGGATTAGTCAACACATCGGGAAGTTCAGACAAGATCCTTTCAACCTCCTCGAGTTTGGGGCACAAGTGGGTAAGGTGATCATCAGTACAAAGCTTACAAGGGAATTTCACCTTCTGCTTCTCTTTCTTTCCCTCACAGCATTAACCTTCAATCTATCATTGTTAGTTTTTTCCTTGGTTTTATTATCATTCCTCCCACCCTTAAGATTGTTACCACATCCTTTCCTTTTATTCCCTTATGGTTGCTAGTTACCATTTGGGTTGATCGATGATTGTACATAATGCATGTCCACCAAATGAGTGGGAGTGGAGGAAACAGACAAAGTATGTCCTCCTATAGACTATCTTAGAGACAACTCTTTCAATTGGATTGTCACCAAGTCTATAGATTTAACATTTGCAGAGCCTAAAATTCCATCGACATGAGGCTTGGGATTTTTTCTAGGGTCATAGTTTTACCTCGGTGCGTCAAGAATAATTTTGTATAACATCCCACACTGAACATATATGAGATCTAGCTGTTGGGACTTGAAAATAGCTTCCTCTTCAGATGTTACCCCGAATGTAGAGACTACCTTCGAAATATAAGGAATTAAAGACTTAAGAAACCATTCCAACATAAAATCTAGAGGAATGTAGGCTTTGATCAACCTCTTCTATGTATGCCACTCTTGGATGTGATCCGAGATATGGCTAGAGTTTTCCAAGTGGAGGGCCAACAAAAGTTCTATGTTGGCATCGTAACGAATTGTCAATTGGAAGTGGTTGAGAAAGTCTAAAACCATTTGGTTAAAGTAACCGTATGTCCCCCCTTGTAGCTCTATGTACCATTTCGATGTGACCCCCATGAGGGTGCATTGAAATAATATTAAATGAATAGAATCATCATTAAGGGAATTTGAAGAGCACCAAAGATGAAAATTAGTGACATGATCACTAGGATCCTCACCAGTCTTTCCCTCGAATTTCAGAATATCTAACGGAAGCTTGGTGGGGACGGGGGGCCATGAAGGATCATGACGCACTGGGTCATTCATTAATATTGATAATCCTGGAAAATTAACCATGGACCAAAAAGGGAGTTGGGGTGGTGACATCTGAGCCCATGCTCCCAAGAAAGGTTGTTGTTGGGGAATCGCAACCCATCCAGGGTTCTGGTATGTACCATGGCCCTTTCAGGGATTGCAAAACCCCCCTCCAAACTAACTCATAAGGGGTTGGTTGGGCATCATTCTAGTAATAATGTTATAATGAGTATTATAATTGTTTCCCCCAGCCAAAGTAGCTCTAGGTTAGGGGTTGCCCAAAGTATGAAACTAGCCTCCCCTAGGTGGAAATCCAGAGCATAGAGGTGGATTCGTCATGCCAAACGTGTTGGTTGGAATAGTTGTTGAGGGAGTAGGTGTAAAGGAAGGAACATAATAAACAACATGTCCTCCTAGTTAACCACTCCATCAAGGAGCATTAAGACTAGGATTAGACCCAGGGTGAAAAGGAGGTTGGCTTCCAACCGTAGGATTCATTTGGGGAATATGAGCACCGCCAAATGAGAATGAAATATGCAGAGGATCCATGCCCCCAAGTCCGATACTAGGATTTTTATTCATCACTGGAATGGATGACAAAAATTGCGATGCGAGATTCGACATACCATAAGAGAATGGGCTAGAGGTCGTAGGGATGGAATGAATATTGTACCTAGGTGTACTAAAAATAGACCCAAAATGTTTTGTCACTATATCTTGAGTAGAAACCATAGGTTGGATAGGAGTGATGACCGGAACCTACGACACTACAACCGTAGTGGTCGAAGGTGTAGAAGGATTTCCATTAACTATGATAGGTATGGGATTCGAAGGACTCCCAATATCTTTTTGACTCGACTTAGTACTCATACTTGCATGACCACAAGTCTAGTAGGTGGAGGTGTGTGTACCACGGTTGATAAATTTATGCCTTTTATAAGGGAAAGACTCAAGATGTGGTGGTAACTTCAAAAAATGATGAGACCTATGAGAAAGCGGGTCTGGCTCCATGATGACTCAAGACTCGAGATATAAAACAAATCCTAAGGCCAACTAACAATCAAAGAGCACACCAAAAGGCCAATATGCACACAAACAAGATATAATGGTTGAAAGGGACCTCCCTCACTAAAGTAGGTATGCCTCACCCAATAGGGGCCTGAGACTCCCGTCAAAAGATTGGAGGTATCAGAATTAGTTATAAGGGCCCTCGTGGGCTTAACAACGTAGTCGATCAGATCTCCCCAGAGAGGTAATCCTCCATAAAGGTTGTGTGTTTTTCGACCCTTATCTGACCTAGGTTACCTACATAATAACCCCTAAAAGAAACCTATGTGGCTACCTATGTCAAGCAACTAAAGCCATCACGATATAACAAAGGCACAGGAGAAAAATTGTAAGTCAAGTCCACCATATGGGCAGAGTAACAAGGCACAAAATCTTGAAAGCACTGCCTCTCACGGAGGTAAAGGCACTAAGAAGAAAACAAAATAGATATATAAACAAAATGAAAATGCAAGGACTAAACAACAAATTGATATATAAACCCTATTGTAAGAAAAAAGAGACAAACCAAGCGTGATATCAAGAAGCAAACAACTAGCCCAAGATGCAAGGAAAACCAATGACAAAGATTATTATAAAGAAACACTACGCGAAAATTCAACCCAAGAAAGGTTTCCTATCACTTTGTAGGCACTAATATTTATTACAGAGACCCAAGAAGACTCAACAACCATCACAACTCACCTAGCAAACAACAAACTCAACAATGAAGCAAAAAAATGATGATGTATGTGACTGTCTAGGCAAGAACTATGTATGCACTCTATAGAAGGACAACTCACGTATGTACATGTCAGTCAAGGGAAAAACCGCGTATGTGTATTGAAACACTTCCAGGTTAAGGATAAGGCCAAGAAACTCATATTCAAAATGAAAATAGGTTGTCTAGCAATGAGATGACAAGGAAAATCAAGCTAACAGAGAGAAATCTAAGGAGAAAAACACTCCAAACCCCCAAAATAAAATTCTATCCACAGTATGGTCACTCTATGGCTTGGGGTAAACCATAATAGATGGAAATAACTGCAGAAACAAAGTATAATCTCAAGTATGTTATATAAACAAACATGCTGACAAGACAAGATAAGGAGCCTACCTCGTCCGGATGTTCGATGAATCTCACCATTGAGCACTCAACTCAAAGCTATATACCTGCAAATTGTCCTCAACAACCAAGATACAAAAGAATATGGTAATAATATATAAAGTTATCACATATAATAGTATAATCCATCAATATTCATAACAAATACACCCATGGAATAACAATTCAAATATTTGCAAGACATTAATTGGAGGAGAAAAGAGTATTTCTATTAAAGTGTGATCAACTAAAATGTATGAGTGACAAACTTTTGTGTTGGCACGTCTAAGAACCGAGAAACTATGTCCCTTCCAGTTGGGCCTCCACCACTTCAATCCTCCACCAAAGGCAAGCTCATATAAGAGAGATAATGAAGTTCTCCATCAAAGAGGGAAGAGCTTGGGGGTTGAGCAATGTGTTCAGACTTTAAAGCACAAAGGGATGTAGACTCAATATGAAGTGAACAATTTCTCCATAGTAACTTTGCTCTCAAAAGTTGAATTCTTCTCCTTCTCCACAACTTGGATATGGCCCATTTATAGCCTTCAAATGGAACTGAAGGGTTGAGTCTATACGTAAGGTCAATGATCATGGATCTCGTGATGTGACATGGAAACCCGACACCATTTTTTTATTTTTGACACAAAACCCATTGTACGTAGGCTGTAATGGTGCAACCTAAGTTGTTGTAAAGTTGTTAGGGTGTGTATATGTAGAAAAATACTATTTTTAGCTCTGGGAATTGCAAAAAGGGATTTCAAGTCTGTATAGGAAAATGGAAAAAGCCTTTTGAGCAAGTTGCATGGAGTGAGGCAAATCTTTCTATAACAGTGAAGGTGAAAGTAAGGAACATTGCACATATGTTACAATAATTGTTTAAAATTGGTTTCACATTGACAATTTATCAAATGCTCTAATGTTGATTATATTGTATAAAATTATTTATAATAATTTCAAGTGGTATTGGTGTTGGACATATAAGAATTTGATTACATTCTAGAATATGAATAGAATCAGGCTAGATGTTGTACTTGAATTCTGAACATTTACGCTGAGTTTTTTTTTAAAGCAAGTTGATGAATCCTGTATAAACTCTCCTAAATGGTTAACTGGTTGAAGCACTCGATGGTTAAAGTTTATCCTAATTTTATTTTAGTTTGAAAAGAGCGTGATACAATTATGACCTCTACTCTTCATTTCGATATTTATGTTGAATTCTGAGAATTGCGTAATAGCTTCTGCGATATTTATGTTGAATTCTGAGAATTGCGTAATAGCATCTACATATATACGTATATCCAAGTATTGATTATCCTTCCTCTTATTGACTTGTAAAACAATTGGATTGGCTATCAAGATTTTGATTAGAGAAACCATAATAGTTCCAAAATTTCAACCTAGACATCTAAAATTTTACACAACAACATAAAATTAGGATTCAATCTTTAAGTGCGTAAAGAATTCTACAATACTAATATTATTACATGATATTGTAGTAAGCTTATCAATCTTTAACTGAAAATTTCATCTTCTGTCCAAGAAATTTGGTTATACCGGATGAGATAATTTTAAGTTTTATGAATTGATTGATTGGTAAAATTTATGTTTAATCTATTAATTACCTCTCATATTCTCTAATGAATATGGAATGAAATTAGAATTCTAATGGAAGAAGACTTAGTCTCCTTATCTCTCTACAATTTGATAGAAAATCTTGTAGGCCATTAATTTTATCTGGGGTGGATTATCTTGATTTTGAGAACCCACGCAACTCTAATTTTTCGGTTTATTTAGACACTCTGATTATCCAGTCATTGATTATAAATTGAATTCGGTATTGTAACTGATCCTTCCTTATCGAATCACAAAATTAATATATACCCCATAGAATTAAGTTAGAATTAAGTTAAATAAGAATAGACAACTAAATATATTACTGTATTGAAGATTTAAATGTTTTAATTGAATGACTAGATTAGTACCATCTCACTAAACACCCATAGAATTGATATATATATATATATATATATATATATATATATATATATATATATTAATTAGTTTACCTATACCTAAATTCAATTTAGTGGTTTGAGGTTACACACCTCATATGCTAGGCTTATTAAGTATTATTTGATAACGATATCGTGATTGTGTTGTCAAAAGATATCGAGTAAGATAAGAATTAGTAAACATGATAATGATCACTTGCTACTATCTTGTATATGAATCATCTATGTTTAGAATTAGTTGTTTGATCACTTCTTACTTATTGAAAATATATATATATGTATATATAGAAAATATTGCTATTTTATTGTAACATTTCATTTGTGTTATGGATGGTTGTAATGAGGGTATGTTTCATGATTGCTAGAACTTATTGAATAAAATGCCTTGGATATTACATAATAGTTTTTAAAAGAAAAAGAAAAAAATTCTTTCGCTACTTTCATACTTTCATATACTCATCATGTTAATTGAACTGGAGGGTTGTTACATATGGTATTAGAGCGAGGTTCAAGCCTGTGACAACGGACCCGTTACATCTTTCATTGTGTTAGTTTTTTTAAATGATTAAAGATGTATAGATAATACAAATTTGGATTTGTTCATAATAAGTATCATGGTCAGAGGACACACGATGAGTAGATGACATGGTGCGGGAGGAAGAGGTATGCTTCCTTTGAGAGAATCCATGCAAGAGGGATCAACTCCTCTTGGAGAGGAGAAGACTACTAAGAAGGAGAAGGTTGTTGTGGGAGATGTGGTGGGTATGATGAGATCCTTCCAAAAGATGTCAGAGGCATTAATGAATTTCCTAGATCAAGATGAGGGAAGAGAGTTTGTGCCCAATGAGGGTTCATAGTGGGTAGTAGTAGTATACATAGAGAACTCGAGAAAGTGAAATTTCTCAAGTTCTTGGGTGAAACAAATGGCTTCACCGCCGAGGCATGGTTGATTAGCATGGCGATGTGCTTTGCACTATGTGATTACACCTCCAACATGGAAGTCCATATGGTGGTATTTCAACTTAAAGGGAGTTCTCTTCCTTGGTGGAAGACACTCTTACCTCGACTAAACATGGTCGTTGAAGATGTGTCATGGGAATTTTTCAAGGAACAATTATGGGAGAGGTACTTGTGCAATGAATTCATTGAGCATGAGATTAATGAGTTGAATTCTTTACGAAAGGGTAGTCATATAGTACCAAAATTATGAGGCCAGGTACATGGAGCCACTTATATATGCTCCACATATTAAAAATGAGAAATTAAAGTTTAAGAAGTTTGTGTTCGGCCTCAACTTCAACATTTGTGAGAAAGTGAGGATATTTATGCCTCAGACGTTGCATGGTGTAGTTCAGAAGGCCCTTATTGCTGAGGAAGAGATGAATAATGGGGGTCAGGTTAGGAATCCTTCCAGAAAGACATAACATGTGCCACCTAGAGCGTCGTAGCATCTGACACATCAGACAGACAGACTTATGGGCACCCTGATATGCCTAGAGGGCTCGTATTCTTATCACCGCATCGACATACTCCTCATCAAAGAACTCCTTACAAAGCACAACATTAGTAAAAAAAACGTCATTTGTAGCAACAACAATAGTTTATATCTGGCCCGCAGAACAAACCAGTACAACAGACCCCTAGACCAACAACTACTACTTCTGGGAATAGGAGCGTTGGACCGAAGAATGGATGTTGAACATGTGGAGAGACACATTATTAGAGAGACTATCCTATTGAAAAGGAAATAATTGTTGGATCATTAGGAACTATGACAATTGGAGATTTGGGAAAGGTCCACAAGATACATGCAATGATGAATAACCTCCTGGCTAAGCAACAATCCACCGTGCTTGAGACACCATGTATGATTGTTGATCAACATTTTAGTATTTTGATAGATGCAGGAGCTACTGAAATTTTTATATATAGTGCTATCCTTAAAAGAATTAAGGTGAAGGAAGTGGAACAAGATGAGTTTAGACATGTCGAAATGGAATATAGTGCCAAACAAAAGTTTGGAGCAAAAGTTAAGTATTGTAACATTAACTTGGGTGACTTCATGACAAGTGTAAACCTGTATGTTACAATCTTGGGATATTACGATATAATGATCGGAATGGATTGGTTATAATCGAATGATGAAATAATTAACTACAAGACATAACGATTAAGTTTAATAGATTATTTTGGACAGAGTAGAGTAATTGTAGGAAGAAACCAGGGAGTGTCGTTGAGGTTTATTTCTTCCTTACAATTATAGAAAAGTATGCGCAAGGGGTGTAAGTTATATGCCATCTTAGCGCTTAATGAAAAGTGGGACACAAAAGGATTATAAAATATTCATGTATTATTGAATTTTACCAATGTATTTCTTGAGGAATTGCCAAGTTTACCGCTAGAAAGAGAATTGAAATTTACCATAGACTTAAAACCTAGAACATAATCGATTGCAAGAATTTCATACCGAATGTTGAAACTGAAATTGCAGGAGTTGAAAATGCAATTAAAAGACTTGTTGGATTTTGGAATTATACATCCAAGCGGATCACTATGGGGTGCACCAGTTATTTTTTTGAGAAAGAAGGATGGATCATGGAGGCTTTGCACTCACTATCGTCAATTAAAAGAATATACGATAAAAAAAAACAATATATGTTGTTGATAATTGATGATTTATTTGACCTAATTAAAGGAGAAACGATGCTTTCAAATATCGAATTGAGATTGAGATATCATATGTTGTATATTAAGGAGGAATATATCCCTAAGAACACATTTAAGATGAGATTCAGACACCATGATTTTACTATTTTACCATTTGGGTTGACGAATGCCCCGGGTGTATTCATGTGTTTGATGAAGTATTCCACAAATACTTTGAAAAATGTGTACAAGTATTCATTGATGATATACTGATTTATTCTCGGATGAAAGAATAATATGAAGAACACTTGAGATTGGTTTTACAATGTCTAAGAGAAAACAGGTTGTACGAGAAGCTATCGAAGTGTTCTTTTAACCAGACGAAGATTCATTATTTGGGACATATCATATCTAGAGGAGGTATCGTAGTGGACCCAATGAAAATAGATACTATTATGGAATGGAGAGCACCAATGCATGTACAATAAGTATATATCTTTATGGGGTTAGTAGGTTATTATCGACGCTTCGTTGAAGGTTTTTCGAAGATAGCAAATCCAATTATGAAATTGCAGAAGAAAAACAAGAAATTCATATGGTCAGATAAATGCACAGAAGCATTTTAAAATCTTAAGGAGTTATTAACTACATAATAGATATTGAAGGTTCCTCACATGGAAAAAGAATTATTAGTATGCATGGATGCATACAAGGAAGGTATAGGTGGATTTTTGATGCAAGATGGTCGAGTGATCGCTTACATTTCAATGAAATTCAGAAAGCATGAAGAGAATTATGCAACAAACAACTTGGAGTTATTAGAAATTGTTTATACCTTGAGAGTTTGAACAAATTATCTTATTGTAAGAAAATCCGAATTAAAGACTGATCACTATGGATTGCAACATATTTTTACTCAGAGTGACTTGAACGCGCGACAAAGGCGTTGATCAGAACTACTTAGAAAATACAACTTTGATATTACCAACATTAAAGGAACAATGAACATAGTAGCATATCCGTTAAGTCAAAGACCACGCATATTCTCAGTACTACCTCTTAAGACGAATCTTCGAGAAAATATTGTAGCATTGCAGATTGACGAAGATTGTTGTAAGGAAGTTAAGAATAATATTAGAGAATATACCATGATGGTACCAAGGTTCAAAGGTTATTCATTGGAAAACGACGAGTTATTGAGGTAGAATGGCATAATTTATGTACCACCTAATGACAAATTGAGAAGGTTAATTTTGAGAGAATATCATCAAGTAGTGTACATGGCTCATCCTGAAGTCATGAAGATGAAGGAAGACCTTAAGCCCTTATTCTTATAGAAAGGAATGAAAGAAGATATGGTTAATTACGTGGTGATATGTGTAGAATGTCAACGAGTGATGATTGAGAATAGACATCCAATGGAATTTTTATAGCCACACGTGATTCTTGAATCGAAATGGGAAGTCATTTAGATGGATTTTATTGTTGGATTTCCATTAAAGACAAAGAGACATGATTCAATTTTTGTAGTCGTTGACAGTCTAACGAAGAGTGAACACTTTATTCCAGTGTGTACGACATATGAGGTACCAAAAATAACTAGAGTATTTGTTAATAAGATTGTGAGGTTTCACGGTGTACCAAGAAGGATCATATATGATTGATGATCAATGTTTATAGGATGATTTTGGACTAGTTTCCAAGAGGCTTTGGGAACAAAACTAAATTTTACTACAACATATCACCCTGAAATAGATGAAAAAACATAAATGCCAAACTAGATTTTAGAGGATATGCCGTGAATGCATGTAATGGATAAATCTAAATGTTGGGACGAATTCTTACCTTTGGTAGAATTCGTGTACAACAAAAGTTATCAAAGTACGATTAAGATGGCACCTTTAGAGTTTCTTTACGAACGACCATTTCACACACCTCTAAGTTGGGATAGAATAGAGGATAGGATTCTAGGAGGACCAAAAGTAATCCAAGAAATGGAAGAACAAATGAAATCGATAAAGAATAGGATTAAAGAAGCATGAGATCGACATAAGGGTTATGCTAATGCGCATCACATTGACCATAGGTATGAGGTTGGCGATAAATTTTTATTGTTGGTAAAACCACATAATAGTTCGAACAAGTTTGGAAAGGGTGATAAAATATCTCCTAGGTTTATGGGGTCTTTCAAAGATGTGGAAAAGAAAATACCCGTAGCTTATCGACTAGCCTTGCCTAATCCTTTGAGGCATATGCACAATGTGTTTCATGTATCTGTTTTATGACATTATATTTCATATCCGTCACATGTAATTGACTTGAGCTATTGGTAGGTTTTGGATGAGGGTGCTCTCATGGTGGATCCAATTCGCATACTGGACCATCATACTCGACAACTACAAAATCGAATAGTCGATCAGGTCAAGGTCGAGTGGGGTAATTATAGCCCACATTCTGCTACATGGGAGGACACATCTGAGATGCGTCAACAGTTTCCTTATTTTTTTTATAGATTGGATATATATATTGTATCAGATAAATTTATTTCTTTCATTATTAGATCATACAAAATTCAAGACGAATTTTAAAACAAGAGGGGGTGTATGTAACATCCAATTCCACTGAGCACATTTTATATAGATTTATTCTTTGAGGACACTTGTGAGAAAGTGATCTAGTTATGATACATTATGATTATGATTTGATTATGAGTTATATTATGATGTCATCGTGACTATACGTTAATTTCTAGATGCATTTATATTGACATGTATTATTGATGATTTCTCTTGAGTGTGTAGGATACATGACAGGTTGAGGATGTCGATGGTATAAATGGACTTCCTTGGACTCCAGATTCAGTCAGGAAGTGGATTGTATTTGGTTTGAGTATTTTATTTAAACACATGAGTTATATGATGATTTGAGTATGGATGTTATCTATATCGATTATTGACAGTGTTCTTCTCAGTGGAAGAAGACTTGGTGATGCTTGTTAATCTGACTCACATAAGGAGTAAATGGGTTATACATAGAAACCAGACAGATAAGAGAGAGGTGTGGAAGCGTCATTGTCACATCCTAGTAGCACTCTCGCCATTACCTAAATGCATTGTTAACAATTACCTCATTCCAAGGGGTCCATGATGCCATGATCGAATACTGAGACAGTCTCTCATGAAGAATTCTAAGGGGCGCAAAATAAGGCATAATTCTTATTCCTTAGACAACCCTTAGTCTCTCACAAGGTCGACTAAGTGGAGTGTTAACTCTAAGTGTCGAACAAAATTTGAAACTAGTCAAAGGCGAGTGGCACCCTTGGAGCACATAGGTGTGTATTGAAGGGCACATTGCATAAACAAATTGTAAGTAAACAAAAAATATAAATGGCCTAGAAAATATAATAAAAATTGTTTAAACCTTGTTAGAACAAAGTATTTAACTAGCTATTAATTTATCACTATGAAATATAACAACATTATAATTCTAAGATGTTTGACTAAAATAAAACATAAAAAAGGGAATAAAAGGATTAGACTAGTGAATTAAATAAAGAAAGAAATAAGAATAAAGTAGGTATATGCACATGTGTGCATGAAAATAATAAAATGGATTTTTAAATAAAAATAAATTAAAACATGAGAGAATAGGTGGTCCACATAGAGTATCATATTGAGTCAATATACCACTAATCCTAACTAAAAGAAGACTCTTAATCCAACTCAAACTAAAATCTATTTAGGAGACACAAAATAAATGATGAATTGGGGAAATAAGGGACAACTAAGAGAAAAACTAGGAACAAATTGGGGAATGTGAGGGAAAATGCCTAAATAAATAAAATAAAAATTGAATTAACATGCGCAACTTGGGGAGATTCTAACACATGTAGTGGGTGAATAATCCTTTAATCAAATGATTAAAAATTAATTATTTGTGCATAAGGACATGTTTCATTGGAAATTTTTCTATAAAATAATTGGAGAGGAAAGAAGAGTGGTCTCACTTTGGAAAGTACAGTTATGATGTCAAAAATGTTTTGAACTAGTTTACTTGTTGAAAGTGGATTTCAAAAACTTGGTAAAGAGTGGAAGATCTTCCTTGCAAGGCAATTTTTGGTGCTATTTATTTATGGTTTATTGTGTGTGACCCCTTTGTAACTCGGGGCACTAAGGGGGAAGAAAAGTACCCCTAGCATTTGCTGGGAGGTACCAGTGAAGTGCTTGGTTGGAAAACAAAAGGAAGGAACATTGCGCAAATTTTGGATTGAAGAACAACAACAAGCGTCAATCTCCCTTGGTTATTGTATTTCATATGTTACAATAATTGTTTAAACTTGGTTGTTCATTAAGAATTTATTGAATGTTGTAATGTTGATTATATCGTAGAAAAATATTTATAATAATTTCAAATGTTATTGGTGTTTGTAACATCCCTCTCTTGCGAGCACATGTTATTGACTATTCTTTGAGGACACTTGCGTGTAGCTGATCCAGTTTTATTATATGGTTGTCTGTTGCGCTTATGGATTCTTATGATGGCATTGATGGATTATGATTTATGTTGTTTGATATGTATGTATTGACAGATGTTATGTTAAGCCCTAATATTGGCTCATTACCCCTTAATTGGGGCATATTATGTTAGTAATGTTATTTTATTTATGTCGGCTTTAGGCCATTAGTTGTAATTATACCTCCTAGTCTCCTATATATACCAAGGATACATTTTCATTTTGAATCATCTTGTACTTGAACATTTAAGTGGGGTAAAAGGAGGTTGCCCTCTCGAAGAGGCTTATTATCTGAAATTATCTCTTTTTTAAGGCGTTGAGTACTTTTTCTGAGGTTTTTCTATGCTATATTGATATTTGGTTCTTAACATATGGTTTCAGAGCTCAAGGACTTGGGGTTTCGCTGCTACATCTGAGACACCTTGGAATTTTTTCTATCACTATTTTTCTACAACGTTTCAGAAGGAACGGCTTGGAGGATATTTATCAAATGGATCAAGGTATGTTGGGTTCAAAACTCAGCTCCTGAGGCCTTATACTTTTGGAGATGCATCATGTACAATAAAAAGTTCTAGAATCATCCTGAACCGATTCATTATGGAATTTTTGCTATAAAAAAATTGTTGTAATGTTTCAGACCCTAAACTCTGGAGGCTATTCACAGAAATTAGTAAGGCATTTGTGGTAAACATTTTCACTTCTAGGTCATCTTAAATTTGTAGATACACCCTGTGTAAGATAGGGTACCTAACTAGTCCTATTGACCAATCTCAAAAAGGTGTTCCAGGTAACTTGGGAGATACAACAGAAGAAAGATTGTCTAGTAGAACCACCTCAAAATCAAGGTTCAAAAGTGATACTTGGACAACATGCCACCCAAAAAGGGAAATTCTACACCAAATAAGCCTCCAAACAATCCTACTTGGAGTCTTGATGAAGGTGAAGAAACGAGTAGGGACATAAATGATTTACAAAAGAAGATAGTAACAAAAGATGAACTACAACAGATGATGGAGGGTTTAAAAGGGGAGATCATGGAAGTATTGAAAAATTTCGTAACAACGAAGACACCTGAAAGTAAAAATGCATCCCATGAAATTAATGATGAGGACACAAGGAAGGTGAATCAAGAATGGAGAAACTCCAACTTTGGTTTGAAGACCAACCACGTTCCTAAGATTGATATGAGGAAGTTCGATGGCAAGGACCCAATCACATGGATACTTCAGATGGAGCAATTCTTTGATATCCATAATGTGCCACATACACAAAAGGTATGAATTGCTTCTTTATATTTAGAACCTAATCAATTTGTATGGTATCGATGGCTTTGTTCTTGCAAATAACTCATCACTTGGACAATTTTCACGAAAGAAATGATAGCACACTATGAGGATACAAGGAGAAATACCTTATTTAGCCAATTGATAAATCTCAAGAAAAAGGGTTTAGTTATCGAGCACATTGAGAACTTCCAAAAATTGAATATAAAGGTAACCGATATTCTAGATGAGCACTTGATTGATGTATTCATAGGAACTTTAAAGGATAACATTCAACACAAGGTTCGCCTTTGGAAACCCAAATCATTGGAGAATGCATTTAAGGTGGAAATAAATGTTGAAAGTAAAATTATGCTATGGCTACTAGAAGGACCAATCCTAACATCTATAGAGAGAACAATGCTCCTTCTTCTAAAACACCTCAACCTACAAGGTTGACACCTCAATAATTGGAGGAAAGAAAAGAAAAAGTTTTATGCTTTAATTGTGATAGCAGGTACAGTAAGGGACATAAGTGTGGTGAGAAGAAATTATTCTACATAGATTGTGAAGAGGAATAAGAACAAGAACAAGAACCATCTCAAGATGAAAATGTAGAAGCAATTTTGTCTGAAGAGTTGACTCCCACGATATCGTGTAATGCATTGGTTGGAATTAACACTCCTCAAACCCTCAAGATCGAAGGATACATCAAAAAGAAAATGGTAATAGTCCTAATTGATTATGGCAATACTCATAATTTCATTCACTATAAATTAGCCAAAGCTCTCAATTGCTTTGTATATCCAGCACCGGAGTTTCAAGTAATGATTGCAAATGGAGGAACTATCAATTGCTCAAGAAAATGCAATAAGATCAATCTTACTATGGGGGAATATGTAATGAATAGTCCAATGATTGCTATACCCATGGGTGGTGCAAATGTTGTACTAGGAATACAATGGTTACAATCATTAGGAGCAATGACTTTTAATTTTCAAGAACTTTTCATGAAATTTTCATTGGAAGGAAAATAAATTGAGTTAAGAGGTATCACAGGGAAACCTGGTAAGGTGATAACCTCTAATGGCATGACAAAATTATTGAAAAGGAGGCATCAAGGCATTATTGCACAACTATGCTCACTAGATGTTCAAACATCTAAGCCATCTATTCCTCAAGATCTCCAAAGGATCATTGATAAGCATTCCAAAGTATTTGAAGATATTCCCAAAGGTCTTCCACCCACTCGAA
>SNQJ01S0002547.1:47602-66107 GCA_010110895.2 Picea sitchensis | reverse complement strand
TGTCATCATGGTGATTGTTGATAGACTGACCAAGTACGCACACTTTTGTGCACTCTCTCATCCCTTCAAAGCTAGTACAGTTGCCACCACATTCATGGAGACAGTTCAAAAGCTACATGGTAGCCCAAAGATTATTGTAAGTGGCAGAGATCCCATCTTCACTAGACATTTTTGGACAAAATTATTTTCTTCTTTGGGTACTCAAGTGGCTCATAGCTCATCCTATCATCCTCAATCTGATGGACAAACCAATATAGTGAACAAATGTCTGGAAAGATACCTTCGTTTCTTTGTCTCTGATAAACAAACACAATGGTTCAAATGGTTACCCTTGGCAGAATGGTGGTATAACACTCCCTCTCATACTGCAACAAAAATGACACCATTTATGGCACTTTGTGGATACCACCCTCCTTCAATCACTTCTTCTCTAAAATAAAAATCTAAGGTTCAAGCAGTGGAAGATGACATCAAGAATCAACAACAAGTTCTCCAAATCTTAAAGGACAACCTGACCATGGCACAAAATCACATGAAACAACAAGAAGATCAACATCATAGTGAAAGAAGTTTTGAAGTAGGGGATTGGGTGTTTTTAAGACCAATCACTTCTTCTCTAGCAACAAAAATCTAAGGTTCAAGTAGGAAGATGACATCAAGAATCAACAACAAAAGTTCTCCAAATCTTAAAGGACAACCCTGACCATGGCACAAAAATCACATTAGAAACAACAAGAAGATCAAACATCATAGTGAAAGAAGTTTCTTGAAGAGGGATTGGGTGTTTTAAAGACTGTCCATACAAACAGATGTCCCTCAAAGTAAACAATAAGGATAATAAATTACTCACCACAAAGTACTATGGCCCCCAAGGTGTTGCAAAGATTGGCACTATGGCATACAAATTGGAGTTGCCTGCATCTTCATGAGTACACCCATTTTTCCATGTTTCATTCTTAAAGAAGGTTATAGGCGACAAGATCCCAGTTCAAACTATATTTCCAGAACTTGATGAGGAAGGAAAAATCATATTGGAGCCTGAAGCCATTACTGACATAAGAATTTGCCAGCTGAGGAATAGATCCATTTCAGAGTATCTCATTAAATGGAGGAAACTATCGACTGAAGATTCCACTTGGAAAGATGAGTCTTTTATGCAGAAGCATCCAGAGTTACTCAAGCATTGCAAACAACACTTGTCTCAAGGGGAGGGTCATGCTAAGCCCTAATATTGGCTCATTACCCCTTAATTGGGGCATATTATATTAGTAATAATATTTTATTTATGTCGACTTTAGGCCATTAGTTGTAATTATACCTCCTAGTCTCCTATATATACCAAGGAGACATTTTCATTTTGAATCATCTTGTATTTGAACATTTAATTGGGGTAAAAGGAGGTTTCCCCCTCGAAGAGGCTTATTATCTAAAATTATCTCTTTTTCAAGGCGTTGAGTACTTTTTCTAAGGTTTTTCTATGCTATATTGATATTTGGTTCTTAACATGTTATTGACGAGTTTCCCCTGAGTGTGCAAGAAACTTGACATATTGAGAATGTCGATGGCATCACTGGACCTCCTTAGACTCCAAGTTGAGTTAGGGAGTGGATTGTATTTGTTTGAGAATTTTATTTATGCATATGTGACATATGATTGATTATATTATGATGTTATTTATGGATCATTGACAATGTTTCGTTGATGGATGCAGGATGATGATTGATTTCTAATATGACTCACATAAGGATTAAATGGGCCATGCACATAGAAAATATATTGAGGGAGAGGTGTGGCAGCATCCCTGACAGAACCTACTAGAACTCTTGCCGTGAATCAAATTGTAGGTTAAAAATTACCTAGTTTGAGATGTCCACGATGTTGTGAGGGAAGACTAAGACAGTCATTCACAAATATTTCTAAGGCGCATACAATAAGGTAGGGTCCTTATTCCTTAGAATCCCTTAGTCTCTCACAAGGTTGCCTGAATGGAGTATTGACTCCAAGGGTAGGAAAACTACCAAAACGAGTCAAATATGAGTGCCACCCTTGGAGCACAGAGTGCGTCTTGAAGGGCACATCATGTGATTAAAATTTGAATGAAAGACAAGTGGCACCCTTGGAGCAGATAGTGTGTCTTGAAGGGCATGTTGCATAATAAAATTTGAGCCAATGAACCTAGGTGGCCTAGAAAAATTTGAGTGAATTTTTTCACATCTGGTAAAATATTTAAACATTGTCGGGTTTAATTATTAATTAAGGATTGGAATTATTAATTTTAAACCCGAAATGAAAGTCTAAGCCTATTTGAATTTAAGCCTAAGTATAAATCTTGGCGAGATTACTAAAACTAAATTACAAATTTAGATAAAATAGGAAAAGGGGTAAACCAATTTAAGATATTAAGAGAAATGAAACAAATCTAAATAATCAATACAATACACGTGTTCAGAAAATACCAAATTAGAATTTAAAGTAAGAAAGGAATAAATCATAAAATAATGTGTAAGCATAGAAAGGTATCTAAAGTCTAGTTAACACTAGTCTAACTAGAGAAAAATCACATTTTAACTCAACTCAGTTTTAGAAAGGCGTTAGACATTAATTGGAAATAAAGGGAATAAAGGGAAAAGTAGGAGTGATTTTAGTAGCGCTTTTAGGATGGGTGAGAGAAATTGAATTTCAATTAAAATAAATTATGGATTCACTTGTGCAACTAAGGGAATGGGTGACAAGTATATGGGGAGAATAATTCCTAATTAATTTTAAAAAAATATGAATTAAATGTGCAAATTGCAAGGTGTCATTAAGGAAACATATAAAACAAATGGTTGAGATGAGTAATGGATCACATGGGTTATCAGTAGGGTTATGATGCAGAAATTATCACTATTTTTACTTGTGAGAGTTGGGATACCTAGATTGAGAGAGAGAGTGGTGAATCTACCTTGCGAGGCGAGCTAGGAGCTAGAGGATTTTGCTTGTGTGTGCATGTCCCCTTTGTGGCTCAGGGGGATAAGGGGGAAGAAAAATACCCCTAGCAATGGTGAGGATTTATCAGTGAAGTCTCAACAGTTAGAAAGAGGACGAAGGAAGGGAACGTTAGCCCCTAAGTATCTTCATCAAGACTATCTTCGTCGGTCATGATATTTTCATTTTTAGTTTGCATTGTATTAAGTTTTTATTGTATAGATGTTTTTGAATTGTTGACAGTGGTACTGGATTTTGGATATTGGAATGGAAATCTTCCTTGATGATTATGTATTGTAGAAAGGAAATTCTAACGAGTTTGAATTTTTAACCCAACTAAATCTTGATTTCTCATTCATTGTTTTCTTTTTTCAATTGGGGGGGTAATCTGTGCGAGTTTTTTTTATAATATTTTTCTTGCACTTGTACATTATAACTCACCTAGAACCCCTCTGCCTTTCATTTTCCTTGAATGATTTTATTTTCATGTGATTGCGCAGCCTTAGATTTGCGTTTCCATTCTATTCTCTGCATTTTGTTTTCAAAATATATGAGATATTAACCTCTGTGTTTTCTTTAAAATGCGCCCAATATGGTAACCATTCTATTCTTTGTGGTTTTTTTTTTCAAAATATCTGAGATATTAACCTCTGTGTTTTCTTTAAAATGCACCCAGTATGGTAACCATTCTATTCTCTACGTTTTCATGAAGAGTCATAAACTTTGTTCCTTCAATACACTTGCATAGCGATTTTACTTTAGTTCTCTGCGTTTTTATGAAGAGTCATAAGCTATGTGCCTTTGATCCACTTGCCCAACAATTTTACTTTAGTTATCTATGTTTAAATGAAGAGTCATAAGCTTTGTGCCTTCAATCCACTTGGCCAACGATTTTACATTATTTCTCTGTGTTTTGTTTTAGGAGATCACAAACTCTACACCTTCAGTCCCTTGCTCAACAAATTTACTTTCGATCTCTACATTTTTTAGGAGATCGCAAACTCTTCTCCTTCAATTCCTTGCCCAACGATTTTCTTCTTTACTCTCTACGTTTTGATGGGAGAGTATAGGCCCAACGTTTTTCATTTTCTTTCTCAACGAATAATTATTACTCTCTATGTTTTCGAGGGGGAAATTTTTATGGTCTGGTTTACACTTTCTTAATTTTTCCAATTCTTGACAGTAGGACTTTATTATGGAAGAAATTTAATCATAAAACATATTATTTATACGTGAAATTGAAACCTCGATCACAATACTTTCCCTGTCAATTTAAGTCAATCAATTTGGTTTTTCTTTATTGCAACTTTCTAAACTATTATACTCCTTGGATCTTTTTAAATAGATAATAGAACCTTAACTTTTAGTAAATATTAGGAAAACATTTAGATAGAAAGATTGCTTCCGAAGTCTGGCAAGCACAATATTGTAATAAATCTTTCTTTGATGGGAAACAAAATACTTGTAGTGAATAATATTTTGAAGGGAGTCCAGATATTCTCATTGCACTCTTGTGTTTCACAAGGTTGAAAAAGTTGTATAAATAGTAAGGCATGAGATTTAAAAAAAGTATTTACAAGGGAAAAACGATGTCTTTCACAATTTCTTTCTGTTGATAATTGTAGGTTGTAGGCAACTTTGGTCAGAAATATTATTGAATACGGTAAAGCTTCTAGCCGACCAAATATTATGGATTATTTTCATGATACCACCATTTCTTTTCATTGATTTGTTTCAGTAGGTAATCACCATGATACAATGAGTGCATTGTAAAGAGGTGCTTATTTATAAAAATTTAGCTAGAGATGTTAATTCGAATGGTGTAACTATTGTACTACAATCCAATTAGATTCTACAAGATTGGGGAAAAAGAAAATATTTATATAGTTAACGAGGCTTATCGACGGTTTTTTTAATAGGAAAATTAAAAAAAAAAATGGAAACCTAACTTAAAAGTACTTCGAGAAGTTGTGCATAAAAGAGACAAAATCAATAGAAACGAAGAAAATTTGTGTCATAATTTCAAAGAGAGAATTTATATCAAAATTAAATTGATATTTATTTGCGCCATGGTATAAAAGTTATGTATGGATGGTAAAGTGTGTAGTTACTTCTTGTGCTACTAAAAATGTTAATGAATAAATGATTGAGCGAATGAATTCCCTTGCTCCTTGGATTATGTTGATGAATTGGGTGATTATATTGCTTTACGCTATGGACTAATGATGATGCATAGATGATTACGCCTTAGATTACTTGCACGCCTTGTCACTTTGTTGATGTATGATTTCTTAAGTGATTATATTAATTGTGCACATTGAATGATGTTGATTTATGTTTAATCTGGTAATTAGATCATGCACACACCTTGAAAATAATGTTGATTTATTGTTAGATTCAGTAATATTAATCATGTGCCTTGAAATAAAACAAATGTGTGCCCTTGCTCCATCAAAATAAAATAAGGTTGATTGCACTCACACCTTAACTTGTCTTGCGATATTATTGGTTTAGTAATTAAATTCTCTTTCTCCATGAACAATAACGATGTTGATTGATTGAGCTAGTTGGTTTGACTTGATTGTGTTAGTTGGATGTAGACACCTCCTTGGTCCTCAGAACAATCGCCATCCCTGAGACCTTAAATGGTAAAAATCAATCAGATGAATCCTGGGCTTGAGAGTTGTTTATGTGTCCTAGAGGTCCTAACCTTGCAGGGTAGGTTGGGCAGGTAGTCATTTTAATATTCAATAACTGGTTAATCATTGTTATAAATTTCTTCAAGTTGATTGTGATGTGCTCAGATGTGTCACTATTTTGTTTATTTGTCACTATAATTTATGTTGATGCATTGGTTGCATCGTTTTTTATTACAATGATGACTCATTGTAATGATTTTAATTATGATGCCGTTGATATGCGTTGCTATGAATTATATTGTTGATGTTAATTTCCTAATGCTTTAAAGAAAAACATAATTACCTTTTGTGCTTCGCTTTCCTAGTCGTAATGGAGGGGACGTTACATATGGTATCAAAGCAGGTTCAACCCCACAACTTGGGATCATTATGCCTTCCATTGCATTAAACCCTTGATTAATAACTTATTGCTAAAATAGTTTTTTAGTTGGAATTTGGTTATATAAATTTGTACAAAATCATTAATTTTTGTTGTTTAAAGTCTATTTTTGAATGCAAAAATAGATTCAGTATGCTGAAAAATTTCAGAGACACTTGGATTATAGAAAAATAATCACTCAAAACTGCAAATCTAACAATTTCTCATCAGATTTTGACAAATATCCCCCAAAAATATTACCAAAAAAAATCATTTCATAAAACATTTAGACTACCGCATAAACAAAGATCCAGTTGTGACTTATGACTTACTTTAAGTGTTGACCAACGTTCATAATAGAATGTTGTTCCAATTATTTATTACATAACTTGGTATCACTTACTTTCAATGGATTCATTATGATTAAAATAGTAATAAGATCTCATTCATGAAACAAATAGTTGCTACTCTAACACCCAATATTTTCTAATGTTAACTCGCCTATACCATTCTTTTTGAAATTTGGATAACGTTTTGAATGGTTGAACTTTTGAATGTCTTATATATATAAAGTATCAAGGAATGTTAGATATAGTAAGATGCATAAGTTAAAATTATAACGACACTCAGCCAAGTTCTTTTATGTTTCCATTATTATAATATTAAATGTTTACTATTTAAAAAGATTGCCAAGTTACTTTATCTCTCCGTTATTATAATATTAAATGTTTAAAGAGATTGAACGAATGGTTTTAATTATATTGCATTGATTTAATTTTAATATAATAATGTAAAAGTTATTTTATCTCTCCGTTATTATAATATTAAATGTTTAAAGAGATTGAACGAATGGTTTTAATTATATTGTATTGATTTAATTTTAGTATAATAATGTAAACTATGATAAATTATAAAGTTAAAATGATAAATTATAATCTTTTTAAAGAGATTTCCTAGTTATTTTCTCTCCATTATTATAGTATTATAATCTTTACTGTTTAAAGAGATTGCCTAGTTATTTTATCTCTCCATTATTATAATATTAAATGTATAAAGAGATTGACCGAATGGTTTTAATTATATTGTATTGATTTAATTTTAGTATAATAATGTAAACAATGATAAATTATGAAGTTAAAATTCGTACATGTTATATGGTTATGTATTATATTAATAAATATTTTTGGTTATGTATTATATTAATAAATATTTTTATAGTACATAATTATATGGAATATTGGTTTATAATGTCAAAGATGTAAATTGTATATAAGATTTCAAACATACATATGTTATACATGTAAAATATATATAAGATTTAAAACATACATATGTTATAGATATATATATGTGTGTTATGCAATCCTTTTCATCTTTGAAGCTACGATAACATCCTTATAATTTAATTCCGGAATTTGCACAATAGGTTTACATCAAGGATTGATATAGTAAAATAATAATTGTATTTTGATATTATTGTGTATCTTTGTACAAGGTTGACTTGATATAGTAAAATAATAATTGTATTTTGATATTATTGTGTATCTTTGTACAAGGTTGACAAATCGTACTATGAATTTGTTGAAACATGCATAAGGTTGATTATACTTGTTATGCAATTTTGCACAAGTTGTAAATTAAATCACTCTCATTTATATTTAACTTCATGAAATAAGTTAGTGGTTGATTATATGGAATTGAAATCTTTGATTACAATCAATGTTTATATTTAAGTATGGTGTTTGAAGTTGTAATAATGTTATTGACATAAATCTTAAAATATTGTGAATGATTGGTGAGATTTTATATTATTAAAATTAATGGAATGTGTGCATAGGTGTGATTTGGTGATTTAATTACTTCATAAATAGCTAGAATGAGAATGATTTATGGAGTAGATATATTCAAGTCCTCAGAACAATGGCCAGTCCTGAGATCTTAAATGGTCAAAACCAATCGAAAGAATCCTAGACTATGAACGTTGAGTATGTGTATTGAAGGTCCTAACCGTGTAGGTGTAGGATGTTGGGTAGTTATGCGATGTTAATTTAATTATACTTTATGTGGTCTTATGATTATTGGATTTGTTATAATCGTTGAAATAAAATCGTTATATGTTATATTGGTATCTTGGATAACTGTTGTAGCATGGTGTAGGCTTTATATATTACTTTGCTCCATTATAAATTGTCATAATGTTGAATATGATTTTATTAATTTCGTATAATTTTTATTTGTCGCAAATTGAATATAGTAGTAATATAACAAAAAAATGTCATTTTTACAGAGAATTTTAGGTGGAAATTACATATGGTATCAGAGTAGGGTTCAACACTTCAGACAATGAACTAGACACAACTTTCATTGTTGCACCAATTTATATGCTTTGAATAGTAAAACTAATCATGTGAAATTATATGGTATGGTAGGTATTAATGTATAGAGGAGGAAGAAGGGGTAGGGGTAAGGCCACAAGAGGACATGCTATGACTCCTTTGCTGCCACAACCTACACCAAGAAATTCACCTCCTCGAGAAGAGGAGAAAACTTAGTACCAAAACATATTCCGACAAGTGATATAGTAAATTTGATGAGATTTTTTCAGAGAGTATCCAAGGAATTTATGAATAGGCTGGAGAGAGAGGAAGAGGGAGTATATGTGCCTATTGAAGGGTCACATAATTCCTAGAATTCTGGGGATCCACCAATGGTGAGGCCGCCAAGGCTTGGATAAAGAGTATGGAAATGTGTTTTTCCTTAAGGGACTACACCTCAAATATGAAAGTTTGTATGATTGTTTCCCAATTTAAGGGAAGTGCTCTTTTATGGTGGAAGATGCTTCTGCCACAACTAGGAGTGAGTATTTATGATATTCCATGGGAGTTGTTCAAGGAATTCTTCTGTAATATATATTTATCTAAGGAATTCATTGAGTGCCAAATTAATGAATTCAATGCTCTTCACCATGGAGGACGAACTGTACCTGAGTATGAGACGAGATTTTTGGATTTGCTTCATTATGCAGTCATGGTATGTGTGTGCATAAGGGTGAGCTAGTTATTTAATTACTTCATGAATAGATAGAATGGGAATGGTTTATGGAGTATATATCTTTAAGTCCTCAGAATAGCTTATATTCATGAGACTTTAAATGGTCAAAATCAATCGGAAGAAACCTGGACTATGAGCAATGATTGTGTCTTGAAGGTCCTAACCCTATAGGTGTAGGATGTTGGGTAGCTAGGCGATGTTAATTTCATTGTAATTTATGTGGTATTATGATTATTTGATTTGTTATAATCGTCAAAATCAAATTTTTATAATTTATATTGGTATCTTGGATAACTTCCGTAGCATGGTGTAGGATTTATATATTACTTTGCTCCATTATAAATTGTCATAATGTTGAATATGATTTTATTAATTTCGTATCTTTGTTATTTGTCACAAATTGAATATAGTAGTAACGTAACAATATATATATATATATATATATATATAACGACATTTTTACGGAGACTTTTAGGTGAGCATTACACTCACCTAAGGAATTCTCCATCAAATAAAAAGAAGGATAAGAATCAATGTTCAAATTTAATGCACCCATTTAGAGTCTAGGTCATAAATGCATGGACAAAAGGTTCTTCCTATGAGAAAAAATAATAATAGCGACATCGACAACGAAGAGGAATATGGGGACACATATTATTCTAACAAAGGAATTGATATTGATGGATCTAACAATTAGAAGTCCATTCCAACAATTTTTGTCACCRCAATGACATGTATTAATCAACCCAAAACTCTTAAAGTCTTTAGTTACATTAATAAAACTAAATTAATAGTGATTATAGATAGTGGTAGTTCACACAATTTTATAGATACAATGATACCAAAGAAATTAAATMTGTTTATCTACCCTACCTTTGATTTCCAAATCACAATTCTAGGGGACATAACTACTTATTGCGATGGAAAATGCAATAAGGTAGAATTGACTGTCAATGACTACCAATTAAGATATCCAATGTATACCATCGTGATCATGGGAGTAGAAATTTTCTTAGGAGCCTAATGTCTGGCCTATATAGGACAATAGTGTCGAATCTACAAAAGAAATTCCTAATACTTTATGAAAACAAAAAAAAAAAAAGCATGGAATCAACAACCTACCCATCGAAATAGTCTCATCCAAAAAAATGAAGAAAATGATTTGGAAGGGAGCCCAAGCCTATTTTTACATTTTTATTCAATGGAGGGAGAAAATTATGAAACAAAGTATCTCAAATGTATCAATAAGATATTTGAGAAATATAATAATATCTTTCAAGACTTACCTCATGGATTTCCCTCTAGAATGGTTGAGAGATCATATCATAGAGCTAATTCCTGAATAACCTCTAGTTAGGAGGAAGTCTTACATACAATCTCATCAACAAAAAATAAAAAATGTCTGCTTGGTGTAGGAATTACTAGAGTATGGTATAATCAAGAGAAACAAGATCCCATATTCAACACCAATCATACTAGTAAGGAAAAAGGATGTCTCCTATAGACTCTGTATCAATTGTTCTACATTAAATAATATTACCATAAAAAATAAGTTTCACATATAGTTTTTGGATGAACTATTGGATGAAATTCATGGTGTTAAGTATTTCTCCAAACTTGACCTAAAAACATACTATTATCAGGTAAGAATATGAGAGGTGGACATTTTGAAAACTTCTTTCTGTACACATGAGGGCCTGTATGATTTTCCTGTTATTCCTTTTGGACTATCCAATGCCCCAACTACCTTCTATCTAGTAATGAATGACGTATTTCATCCATTCTTGAGAAAGTTTGTACTTTTGTTCTTTTATGATATACTTGTTTATAGAAAAAAAAATGGAGTTCACACCTCAAACATGTAGAGACAATGTTGAGATTATGAGAAGAAAATAACTTCTATGAAAACAAATCAAAATGCAGTTTCTGAAGAAGAGAGATAGAATTTTTGGGCCACATAGTATCAATAGAATGAATTAAGGTGGACCCAAAGAAGATTAAGCTGATTATTTGTAATTTCCCAAGTACCAACAAAGATAATTCCATACATTACCCAACACAATAACCAATAATTTGCAATTAAGGAAATTAGGTATGAGGAACTTACCCATGTTGTATAACCCAACTTACTTGCATCCTGATGAATTCATAAATGCATCCATATCTTGATTCTTGACCTGGAAAACCACAATAAAAGGTGGGGGATGACTCTCCACCCAACCATAGACCTTGCTACTTAATATTTAGTAGCAGGTTACCCCCAAGCCCTCAATATATTATTTAGCCAATAATCTTAAGCCTTTCTCTCTCTATAGACCAAGCAAAGAGATATGCCATTTTCTCATCCTTTCCTCTCTTTATATAGAGTCCATCCTTAGTAAAGAACCCAATATCTAGGTTCCATTATTTAATTATTTATTATACTTTAGGGTTTCTCCATTAATTATGATTACTTATTTTACCATTACATTTAATTACCCTAATACCCATAATAAATACTTATTATGACCCCTCTTAGGGTAATTATTATATACTTATTTATTATTATTTATTCCAATAAGTATTTGTTATGACCATTTTAGAAGAATTATTATATTACTAATATTATTATTGTTGTTTATATTTAATAATAATAATATGGGGCATGACAGAAACCCCTGCTTCAAGGAACTTCATCCCAAAGTTAGATTTGATTACGTTCTTATAAGTTTTTAATTATCTCAACATATCCTCCACAACACCCTCTATTAGCTCATGTACCTTCCACAACACCCTCTACTAGATGGACCCAAGTGACTACAACAAGCATCAAAAGTACACATCACAACACTAAGGAAGCGTGAGTACTCTCTAGCCGTCCTTCATGACTTTTGAAACCAGGATTAAATCCTACTGGTCTATCCAAATCCCCAAGGCTCGAGACCTCATCTGCCCAAGTAGGCATCTGGATCGATACTCATGTAAACCAAGAATATTGAAAGGTTGTCCTAAACTCCCTCCACCAAAAATAGGTACAACCCCATGCATCAAATTCCAATCCCACAACATCACCGACGATCACTTCTCCAACCATTCTTCAGGACTTCAACATCGCACTCCAATACAAGGCATAAGAATTACTAGCATGAGTAGTATATTGAGTTTTCCCCATCCCATAGGATGTTACTTGTAACATTCTCCTTCATGGTTATGGGATCCCATGATATCATCAAATAAAATGACCCTCTCGACCCACAATCACGACCCTCTCATCCCATTCATGGATAACTTGAAAATCACCACCTCACAACATGCAATCATTGAATTAGTCATTATATCAACATTTCAAAGAAATAATTCACATGTTAACTCTAGCATGTCATTGTGAGAACACAATATCATTTTTATCACAACATCTTGGATAGTAAGATACCACATGCTCCTACATGTCATTTTGACGCAGAACCCGTACCTCGAGGAGTCTAACTGACCTCACGGTCGCAGAGCTTTTGTTCACCCTGAGCCAAAGAGGCTCCCAGGTCCCTACTAGAACCTTTGCAACAACTAACCCATGGGCCTTCAATAGAACCCTGCCTACATGAAGAGTGTTAGGTACATGTCCTCTCCAAATGCAACTGTGTGACATAACTATGAGCCCAACTCTACTAGCACTTTGCACTTCGCAGTTTTAGGGATGTTGAGGTGAAGTCCCTCAACACCTCCACCTTCGAAACCTTGAAACTTGATTAGGGCCTAGAAAAGGCTATCCTTCCCTTCAATGTAGTTGACGTGAACCTCTGCTAAGAACTGAGTCCCATCTTTTAATTTCTCCCGAAATTTCACAATTCGGGAAATCTGCGAACAATGCTTCCCATTTCCTTTCAAAATACTGACTCCCGAAAGTCGATGACCTAGATCTAATGGTCCAGATCTGCCACCAATCAACGACTCTAGCTGCTTGTCGCAAAATACTCCATCTAAAAGTCGACACTCAGACCACGGTCCGATCTCACCAATCAACGACCTACTGTCACAGCCCTTTCTGGGATTCTGTGCTGCATTGTGCCCTTCCTCTGCACCGACTCCCGAATCCACTGCATCCTGACCAACAGAATACGCACCACAATTTTGCATCTAACTCCCTATTTCATGACAAGCCAGTGACAAGGCTCTAACCATTCTCCAATAACAAGCTATCTTCCCAATACTGCGAATCCCAAATTTCTGAACTCAATGAACGACCTTGATCCCACTGGACGAACGACTCAGATCTCCTATTATTAATTCACACCGAATGAACCTTTGCTTAACCTCCTTGCAAATTATCATGACCTGACGACTCTCATGATTTCAACACTCCCCCTTGGAGGTACTCCACCGTTCACTTGAGCTTCAATGAACCTCTGGTAATTATTCTGACGTCGATTTGTTTGCACTTAGAGATCCACCTCCCTTCAAACTATTCGAAGGCTCTAACCCACCTTAGCTTAGGTTTCTTTGCTTCTTCTAGATTCAAAGAATCCATGCACGCGCACTTAGCATGGCTCTGCGATAACCTTTAGTTATCCATGATGTTAACTCTTTACACTTCTTGCGACAGAGATTCTCCAACCACTCTGTGGGATTGAAGAATTTTGATTCCTCCCTCAGCCTGTGCACTCCTTGCATGGATTTCTATGCCTCATCCACACCTCTACTAATATAATTCAATGTTATCCCTCCTTATATTTCTGAGATAAAACTTAGAACCCTATCATGCACACTATGCATACCTTTCACTGCACTCCTTGCAAGAATTTCTCAGGAAGAGAAACAATTGAAAATCATACTCCTCCCCTCACAAACTACATACATTCAACATGAAATCAAGAGCATACACACAACATTGAAACAAATGAATAAAAGAGAATATAAATAGACTGTAAACATACCATTCAAAAGATAAATATAGCAACAATGATACACCATGAAATTGGATAAAAAGATTCTTATATTAATCCAAGTGCTCATGTACACGGTTTCAATAGCAAAAGCTATATGCTTATACAATCTAAAATCTGTGTTCTCCTATTCTCTTTCTCTACTCCTCAACAACTTACAATTACAATAATCAATTCCCATCCCAATGAGAGAGTCCTCCCTTGATTTTTTCCCTCTCACTTCTCTAATCTATCTAATCTAAAATTAAAATCTATCTACCTTACATTCATTACAATAAATGCCTCCTTATAAGACAAATGAGAGAAACGCTCATGATCTGTATTACAATATTCAAAACATAAATGCAGATACATCCTCTCAAGATATTTCATTAATTTTTCTATCATTTAAATTCAATACATTCTCAAAATGTGCGCTAGTGCATTTCCAACTGTCTTCCACTGCGCCTCCTTTGCTGACTTGGTTATGATGCTCTTGCATCATAATCCATTGGTTGAGAAATTCATGAACTCTTGTTCATGAGCTCCTGCACCATCTTTCCATGTCTTTGGATATCTTCTCCATTCTCTCAACTAGCATCTTCAATCGAGTGTACTTTCCACTTGACCAAGTATTCAAAATATGTTTTCCACCTGGACGTTTTACCAACTCTCTAATCAATAATCTTTTCCATCTGTGGCCTTTCAACTACAGGCATCTTCTTAATCCATTGGACTTCCTTATGATACTATAATTTCTCTACTCCATTTTCTTTGTAAGGATACATATCTACTATATTGAATATGGGCGATATTCCTACCCCATCTGGTAATTCAATTTCTTAAGCATTTTCCTCAAACTTTCGCAAAATCTTACATGGTCCAATTTTCTTCATTTTCAGCTTCTTGTATGTTCCCCTTGGAACCTTTCCTTTCTAATATGTTCTAAAACCAAATCACCCACTTCAAATTGAATTTCTCTTCTGTGTTGATATGCTCTGCGCTTATATTCCTGGCTAGAGTTCTGCAATTGCTCCCTGATTTTACTGTGGAGCTCTTGCATCCCTGCTGCAAAATCTTTAGTGCTAGTACTCCAGAATTCATTCTTCTCTAAATTCTTCAACTCAGAAACTCCTCTTGGATACATTCCATACATTATCTGAAATGGGATATGTCTTGTACTCTTGTTGGGTGAGTCGTTATAAGAAAATTATGCATGTGGCAGAACCTGATCCCATTGACTATGATGTTCAGCTACTAAACTCCTCAATAAGTTCCCCAAAGTACGATTTATTGCCTCAGTCTCTCCATCCATCTGAGGATGATATGCTGAGATAAAATATAAATTCATCCCCAACTTCTTCCATAGCATCCTCCATAAACGACCAACAAATTTGGTATCCCAATATGAAACAATAATCTTGGGTAAGCCGTGAAGTCTAACAACTTCTTTGAAAAACAGATTTGCAATGTGAGTTTCATCACTGGTTTTCTAACATATTATGAAATGTGTCGTTTTATAGAATCTATCGAATACCAAGAAGATGGATTCATCACCCCTCTATGTCCTTGACAGTCCCAACACAAAATCCATTCTTATTGCGTCCCACAGCCTCTCTGGTATTGGCAATGGTTGATACAACCCTGTATTCTGTCTTTTCCCCTTTGCATGATGGAAAATCCTACACATGTTCATGAATTTCTTGACATCTATTCTCATCCCTGGCCAATAGTATGAGACATTCATTTGTGCAAAAGTATTATCATGGCCGAAATGTCCAACCAATCCTCCACTATGTTTTTCCTTCAAGAGGTTCTCTCTCATAGATAATTTCAGTATACACAACTAGTTTCCCCTTAACAACAGTCCATCTTGAATCAAGTATTCAGTCCATTGGCTTCTGTCTCTGAGAAATGGATTCTCACATGCTTCATAGTCTTCTTTAAAAGCTGCATAATCTCTGTACATCTCCTTGAGATTGTCAAAACCTAAATTTTTCACTCTGAACTCCTGCAAAATCAAACATTTCCTGCTCAATGCATCAACAACTTTGTTAGCAGTTCCAAAAGTATGTTGTATAACAAAAGTAAAATTCGGCATATATTCAACCCAATTTTCATGCTTTTGGTTCAATTTCTCTTGTCGAGTTATGAATTGTAAAGAATGGTTGTCACTATACAAGAAAAGATCATTTGGAACCAAGTAATGCCTCTGTTTCCTCAATGCATGTATGACTGCATACAATTCCTTATCATACGTGGAATATTTTATCTTGGTCTCATTCAACTTCTCACTGAATTATGAAATTGACCTATTTTCTTGACTCAAGACTGCCCCAATCGCAAATCCACTTTCGTCACATCTCACTTGAAATGTTTTACTGAAATCCGATAGAATCATAACTGGTTGTCCAGTTATTTTCTCTTTCAGTAACTTGAAACTCTTCTCTTCTTTTTATGTCCAATGACAATATTTTTGTCTTTTCTTGACTGTGTCCATCATTGGTGCACATATCCCACTAAAATTACTGATGAACTTCGTGTAAAAACTAGCCAATCCATGGAAGATTCTAACTTCAAAGATACTCTTTGGCGATGACCAATCTCTGATTTCTTTTACCTTCTCAGAATCCATCTTCAACTCGTTCGAAGAGATTATGAAACCCAAATAAATGAGTTCTATCTTCATGAAAGACAACTTCTTTATATTTATCTACAATTTCTCTTGCTGCAACCTCTTCATCACTGCGGTTAAATGCTTCAGATGTTCTTCCTCAGTCTTACTGAAGATCAGTATATCATCAAGATACACAATTACAAATTTTCCGATGAAATCCTTCAAGAATTCATTCATCAACCTCATAAAAGTATTGGGTGCATTCGTCAGACCAAATGACATGACAAGCCATTCATACAGTCCTTCATTTGTTTCGAATGTTGTCTTCCATTCATCACCTTCCCTCATTCTAATTTGATGATATACGCTTTTCAAATCAATTTTTGAGAAAAACTTGGCTCCACTTAAGCAATTCATCAATTCATCTATCCTCGGTAAAGGAAATCTATACTTGATGGTGATTTTGTTTATATCCCTCGAGTCCGTACACATTCTCCATCCACCATCCTTATTTGGGATTAACACTGTAGGTACACCGCATGGACTCAAGGTTTCTCTAACCAACCCTTTGTCCATCAAATCTTGGACTTGTCTCTTAACCTATTCATTCTCCTGCGACGTCAATTTGTATGCTTCTTTGTTTGGTAAACTTGCTCCAGGTATAAGATCAATGTGATGACTTATCCTTCTAATGGGCGGCAACGAACAAGGTAATTCATCCACTACTATATCAGGGAACTCCTCCAGCAATTCCTGAATTTCTCCAAGTAGATCATCTATCTTGGTACTGATCCAGATGACTCTAGGTTTTCTAACCACAACAAACTGCATTTCTTCATCTTTCTTGACCTCATCAAGAAGCTCCTTCCCACTCATGAGAAGTGTAGTATTTCTTGCTTCTTCCTTTACCTTCTCATATTTAATTAGCAACAACATATGCGTTCTACCACTCTTCTCCAAGGTGTATGTGTTCCTTATCCCATCATGAACAACATTCGTGTCATATTGCCACGGTCTCCCCAACAAAAGATGACAGACATCCAAGGGAATAACATCACATAAAATTTTATCCTTATATCCCCCTATCTTAATTTCAACTAAACATTGTTTAGTTACAGTTACCTGATGTCCCTTTAGTAACCACGATACTTTGTATGGGTTCGGATGTGAAACCGTCTCCAATTCTAGCTTCTCGACCATTTCTGTGGATACTAAATTATTTGTTCTTCCACTGTCCAGTATTACCTTGCATACCCTATCCTTGGTCTTCCAAGCAATCCTAATTAAATTGTTCCTCGGGACTGGATTTTCCACTTCCTTCTCTGGTTTCACAAGAATTTTCCTCATCATTAATGACCTTCCACCTTCTGCATCTTCTGCCTCAACATTTCTCCCTTATGCTTAGGAAATGTGAGCTTCGCCTCCATCTCTTTTTATATTAGTACATTCAAAAGATTTATGTCTGATATTTCCACAGACAAAACATTTTACCTCACCTCCTTTTCCTCTTTCTCTTCCTCTTGCTCGCGGAAAAGTGTTCATGTCGGCATATTGTCTCCACTGTGAACTTCCTCCTCTTTCAGGGTGAGTATGAGGTTTTATTTTTTCTTCCTTCGGCTTCTATAATATATCTTAAGCAATTTCTTTGCCTCTGTTCTGGCTTCTACCTATGCCTCTTTGTCCTTGTTTTCGGGCCAACTTTTTCTCTTCCTTCAAAGCAATTTGGTAAGTATCTTCCACATTCTTGATTGTTACCATGCTCATATCATCTTGAATGTCATATCTCAGACCATTCATGTATCTGGAGACCTTTTCATCATCACTTTCTCGATGAACTGCTCTAATGTTTATCCTATATAACTCCTCGGTGTATTCCTTCACTGTCATCCCCTTTTGTCTCAAATTTTTCATTCTT
>SNQJ01S0002547.1:25878-47592 GCA_010110895.2 Picea sitchensis | reverse complement strand
TGGACGAAGGACTTGACTCAAATAGAGAGGGGGAAAACTATTTCATTTTTTAACGAGCTTGACATAGAAACAAGAACTATGCTCGTAACCTCTGTTTCATTTTTTAATGAGCTTGAAATTAGAAAACTATGCTCAAGTATGGTTTCAATTTTTAACGAGCTTCAAATCAGAAAATCATGCTCATATACCTTTGTTTCATTTTGTAATGAGGTTGCCACAGAGATGCAAAAAACTATCCTCATAACTCTCTTCTTGATCATGGATTCCAAGAGGACAATGCTCTAGAAGGACACCATGTCAAGGGACAAAACTCGGTCATAGCTTCCAAGAGATCTTCACTAGATGAAAGGAACACACTTTGGAAGGAACACAAGTCAAAGGTTGCGACAGGGGTAAGGATATCATGCTCTAACAACCCTATCGAGGAGATCACCATGTAAAATACTGGATCTAAGTCATCAACAGTTGAAGCCATGGGCAACAACGCCACATAATTGACCTGTGGCAGGGGTGATACTGTATTCATATAAGAACCATTTGTGAGGCAATCTAGTCGGGGTCAATGAATGAAAGTTGATCAATAGTTATAACTCGTCCATCGTGAGGGAAAGATATCACATGAAAAAGAGTAGACACAATAGTTTTCATGCCATAGACATAATCTTGCCCAAGGAGTAAAGAGAAATCCAAGGGGTCTTGGACTACCATGACGTCAATAAAGACAGTTTTCCCTCCCAAAGTTACAGGAAACTAAGGAAGGGTCCCTAAAGGTTGATTGGTTCTTCTGTTAAAAGCTAACATATTCTGCGTAACCGACGCAAGTGGAGGATAACCCAAAGCTTGCCAAGCAATAGAGGACAAAATACTAACAAATGAACCTTCATCTATCATCGTTTAAGGAACGTCCTGACCATAAACCTGTATTGTAATCTGGAAAGGAATGTAATAGGGAATACAAGGTCCAGTTAGCACACCCCAATCAAAACGGATGGCCTCATTACTTGGAGGGGGTCCTACGGGAGAAGGAGGAATACCCCTCGGCATGGGAGATTCTGTATCAATGAGAAAAACATGGGCAGTATCGAGTTTACTCTCTAGCAGGAGAGTAGGATCAACCAATGGAGAGATTAGATCGACCACTTGAGTTTCATTCTCCAAGGAGAGAATGGGGTTGACAGATGGAAATGGATCGACCACTTGGGCGACACTCTCTAACGGCAGAGTGGGATCGACCGAGGATGGGATTGGATCAACTGCTTTAGTTTCACTCTCTGAGGGGAGAGTGGGATTGACCAAGGATGGTATCAAATCAACCACTTTGTCATCTGGTTCAGCTAAGGATGTGACCAGATTGATGACATGATCAACTAGATTGACCAGTGAAGGGACCAGAGTGATCATTCCATCAACTATAGGGGGGTCAAGAGTAAGCTTGCGATAAGCAACTGGAAGTTGAGGCTGTGAAACAATCATGTCTTCCAGTAATTTCGAGGCTTTTCCCATATGAGGGAAAAGGTGAGTGAGATGGCTCCCTTTGCATAGCATGCATGGGAACTTGACTCTACTTTTCTTATTCCCAATGGTATCTTGACTAGTTGACGGGGGGTCATCAACATGTTTTTCAGAGGTTGACGACGTGGAATGGAAAGGAGATGTAGACCATGATTTTATAAACAATCATGTCTTCCGCACTTCGAGGTTTTGTCCATATGAGGGAAAAAGGTGAGTGAGATGGGTTCTTGTATAACATGCATGGGAAATTGACTTTACTTTTCTTATTCCCAATGGTATCTCGACTAGTTGAAAGGGGGTCATCAACATGTTTTTCGTGAGGTTGACTATCATCTGAATGGAAAGGAGATGTAGACCATGATTTTATAACTCGATAGACCAAGGCAACTTTAAGAAGATGGCTACCCTTACAAAATCCCCAAGAAGGGTACTTAGGTTTATGAGTTGTTTTGCAAGATCTTGACATCATCAACACTCCCAACACACATCGTAGTAATCAGTTGTTTTCCAACATGTTTTTAGTAGTGGTTGGAGGTTTTGACCCTTTGTTTATTTTTTTCTTCTTTCTAATCTTCCTTTTCTTCTTCTTATCCACAGAGTTACTAGCTTGAGCTTCAATTCTATGAAGAAGATGAAACGAAAGAATACCTTGCAAGTAAAGAAGGCTAAGAAGATCTTACTATGAATAAGGTGAAGGATCAACATGAGGTTGATGTTCCTGGGGAGAAGTGATTACGACTGAAGCACCAACGACATTCTCAATATTACTTTGAGTAGAAACAACCATACCGGTAATCCAATTGTGAGACCTAGGAGGCTCAAAGTAGCTGATGCGAGGAGGACCAATGTTTCCATAAGAAGGGAAACAAAAGGTTCCTCTCGAGTGGTTCCTTTATTAATAGTCATTTCATCAGGAACTGACTCCATTAAAAAAATTTCCAACCTAGAGTCCGCTAGGGAAGACAAGCAACATATGCTAAAAATACAGTAAGGAAGCAAGCAAACAAAACCTTCTCACAATGAACACACTAGTTGGTGATGAAATCCAACGTCGCGGGAACAATAAAAGAAGGGGCTGAGATAGAGCGGGTGGAAAAGTTACGTTGATGACCTGCTTAACAGATTTACACCTTGGTTCAAGTTCCCACACATAATTGTGGGTATACCCTCCAAGGAGCCCGAGCGAGTTTGGCCAATGTCAATTCCAGGTATCGTGAAGACTTTCCCCTCCACAGTCACCTTATGTAACGACCCTAAAGAGATAGGCCACTAAGGTTACCAATCACTACAGTGATTCCTGGGGAAACATTCAACAATCCAATCTACACGCAAGGGTAGGGTATCTAGCCCAAAATCAACTTGAAAGGCTTCCACTCATCATTGTGGGTATACCTTCAAGCGACCCCCATAATATGCGTAATCTCTACACCAAGACCGACAAAGTAGGGTGAGTAACTCTGCCAGTATCAATGCGACCTCATGATTGACCCTTGTGTTAGAAGGGCTTCCCAGGACAAAATGTAATAAGTGGATTTCACTGCTCCCTAACACAAGATTATATGTTTGTTTGCAGCTTTGGAAAGTTATCTTTCACACCTATTCCAAAGCCCTACAACTAATATAATGTAGGTTTGCTACCAAAAAATATAAAAATGTCTAATCAATTTTTATAAGCACTATATTTTTAAGATTGTTGTTACTCAAGAGGAAAATGGCATGGACAATATGGTGTTTTGACTGACTCAAAATTTATGCAAAGAGATGAAGATGCAATATTTTCATTTCGATGAAAGCTATGCTATGAGTAGGAGAAAACATTTATCATTCCCATATACACAGTGTCCCAAAATATATTAAACTTATCAATATCAAGATTCTCAAGAAATGTGAAAAAGGTACTATACACCAATGCATGATTCATTTCAGATTTTTTTGGAAAAAATTTCGGAATTTAAGACCAAAATATGCCAAGAATCATGCAATTTCACTACTTCAAATGCAAGGATTCCCCCAATCTAATATAAAGAAAGAAATTAAATCTTTTTGTTTCAAAAATTTCACTAAAAGCAATAATGAACATTCTTAAAATGAAGAAACCCAAACAAAAATTTTTCTTTTAAAGTGAACTATTCAGAAGAAATCTGATCTTCCCCTAAAAAATCCTAAAGAAAACACATTCTTTGTAATTGAAAGACAATCAAAGCAAGAGACTAGTCTTTCAAAACTAAACAAAGCAAAGGTGGCTAAAAGAAACTCAAAGGATGTCAAGCAGAGTGTAAGAAGATCAATATAGGCTCCAAAAGCTCAATCGAGCTGGTCAAAGCAAAACCGGGTCATCAAAAGATGACAAGACCCAATCCAAAAAAGTTTACAAACAAGTTCACAGCCTAGCAGTAGAGTACAGTGCGAGAATTAGGTATTCTCGTAGGCTAGACATTGGTAGGGTGCGAGAAGTTCGCATTGGATCTAACAAAAGGGTGCGAAAATCAATGGTTTCGTAGGTTGTAGAGAGGTACAATGTGAGAATGTCTGTAATCAAAGAAAATTTTGAAAAAGGACAGGGAATCTAAGTGAACTTCTAGATCCAGAGAGTCTGGATGGATGTCCCATAGACTCAGAAACCATAAATCAAGCAATCAAAGCAAGGGAAACTAGAATAACTAGGAAATAATACATTCCCTAGTATGGTTGCCAATTTTGTTATCGGATGAATCGGTAGGTGTGGACACTAACTGATTTCCCTAGATCCACCTAAATCTAGAACAAAACACACCAGAACATGACGTTTTCCTTAAGTTTTAAATATTGAATTTATTAAATAAAGAGGGATAGGTGACATACCATTTAAATGTCACTTCCTCTCGCCATCACCATCCTAGCTCCATTCCCATGCTCATGCAATGATGAACCTGCAAAAGAACACAACCATCCAAAGTGATAGAAATAGCATAAACTCAATATAAACCTATGTATGTGATCAATGAACCATAAAATAAAACACAACAAGCTTTATAGGAAAGAATCATATTACTGTATCATATTGAATGTGAAAGAGAGATTACAACCATGGCCTTGATGTCATAAGATCCCCTCCAACTGTCCTTCATTCCCCACACACTTCCATTCCAAGAATTATGAGAGCACAGATCTGATAATATTCACAATTTATCTTGACAAAGGTGAAACTCAAAGACATTCCAACCAAGCTAATAATTCCAATCCAAATCCCACTTAGCCCTTCTCCATGAGAGCTCCTCTCCTTTTAAAATATGAAGAGGATAAGGTGAGAAGGTTAGGATGATCCCACAAAATCATGAAAGCGAGTAAGATCCAAACCATTCAGATGCCACCTTACCATGGAAGTTTCTCCTTCTAGAAGATTCGAGAAAACGCTTGGTTTTCCCACGTGTAAGCATTCTCGCACCCTGCCTATAGAGAATACTTTGAACTCCTGATGACCTAGCTATGATGCAGCCTACGATAATTAGGCATTCTCGCACCCTAGCTATAATGCAGCCTACGAACTTCCTTTTTTATAGGTTTTTTACAAAGGAAAACGTAACTTCTTTTCTCAGGAAAATTTCTTCTCCCTTGTTTCTTCAGGAACTCAGGCCACTGACCCCTCTAAAGGAAAAATATAGGTTTACATCATTAACGGTTATAGGGATGAAGAAAATAATGTGTAACAACCATGAGCACAATTTCATTTGCACAAACCGCTCGCATTTTCCTTTCATTGAGCTAGAGAGGAGTAGAGAAACAAGCAAAGACTCAATAGATCTTTGCACCTTGTCCAACGCAATCCAAGTATTCTTGAATTTTCCTCCCACTCTAGTTATTTTTTAATTTTATTCAATTAATTTAATATTCTATAAAAGAATCTCAAGCATAAAAACTTCTAATCTTCTAGAAAAATATCATATAGAAAATTCATAGAAAATCACCGAGTTTTTCATTTCCTAACATTTCCCCTATAAAAATAACTATAAAGAATTTACAAGAAAAAGAAAAGTGGAAGGGGACATTTTGCATCTATTCCTCCCTTAATATCAACCTCCAACATGCCCAACATACTTGGTAGCTTAAAAAAATCCTCTTGGGAATTTTTATGCCCCATTTCAATTAAATATTTTCTTACAAAATCATTTGGAACCTATAAAATTTATTCATTTAGGACACGACACAAGTTCCCATGTTTGAATTTTCATCATTACATCATTGTTAGGGAGTTAACCTCCCTAACCCCTCAAATAGGTAGAGTAATATAATTCCATGTAATAAAGGCCAATATTAATAAGGCCTATCAATAAGGAGGAATAAGTCAAAAGTAAGAAGATTTAATAGAAGATTCTACTTCTAGAAGGATCTTCCATAGATTTTTCTTTTGGATAGATAGATTTAGTATAAATGGGAATGGAGGGTATGGTAAATATTGTCTTGAATATTATTGTAATAGAGCTCTGCTCCATTGGAGGTTTCCTCCTCGAAGAGGCAAGTGAACATTGCTATCATTAATCAAGGTTCTCTTTCTTGTGTTATTATGGTATTATTATGCCATTGTTCTGGTTATAGAATTGTTTCTCTGCCATTTCTATTGCAAAAATATTTCTATTATGCATACTATTTGATATGTGGAATACTACAAGTGGTACCAAAGCACCTTCCTCAGCAGACAATTGTGGGTTAAATTTTTCAGGGTAGAGAAATATTCTGACGTCTTAAAGCTACAGAGATCTGTCATTACACGCATAAACCCGTGGTCGAGGAGTCATACACACAATAAATACAAGAGGTACCTAAGTGCACATCTGTTTTCCACCCTTGTAATGCCTTTTAGTACCCCTCCGAGTGGTAGAACATCATTAAACACCTTTATACGGATTGGCCTAGATATCTTGAATCCATCCATAGATAAACTAATTGGTTGCCTAATTTCTATAGTACCACCAAGAACAACACTCAGGAAGATACTCTCTAGTACCTGGGTATTCGGGTAGTACGGCTAAGGGCATGGTCTACCCTTCTTAGTTAGTTCCTTGAGATATTGGGTCAAGTACTACTAGTGGACCCCACATGTATATCAGAGAGATATAGAACAGGGAAAACCCTTGTCTATAGAAACCCTAAATATCCTACCCCTAGGGACAGAAACAAAAAAAAACCTAGAACATACAAGATCTATTGTCGCACAATTGTTCCTTATGCATCCTGGTTGCGAAATTACTACACATTCCTTCCTGTTAATCATTTTGGCATTTCATCACTACATTATTATTCAAGTTGGAGTATAACTTTGTGGTAGTTACAAAAAAAATAAGAAGGTATAGTGGTCCCACCGAAACACTTATTTGGGACCTATCCCACTAGGTTCCTCTCTTCGCCCCTATTCCAATGATATCTATAATTTTTAACACAATTTATTTTGTGTACCCGAAGCTTCTATGACCCTTATTTTTCCCCTATCCCATTTGAACCCCCTTTTCTCCCTGATCGCAATGGTACCTATCATTTTACACACTTCTTCTCAGTGGTCCCACCCACCCCTCTAGACCCCTTTTGTCTCCCCTATGCCATTTTCCAGCCCATTTTTCCAAATTGCTACCACAAGAGCCCAAGAATTCAATACCTTTATTGTTGACACCCACCAAAACCAGGAAGACATCAAGAATATCAATTCCAACCTTATCTCAATCAATTCGGCTACTGAGACCCTCAAGGAACAATGTTCATACATCAAAGACCTCAAATCCACCTTTGAACACTTTATGAACCATTCCTAGAACCCTTCCTCTTCTGAACAAACCTCTTATCAGGATGACCATGACTCTTCCCATTACTAAGATGATCATACTAGCCACTTTTCTCAAGACCTCCACCCTCCTAGAATTGAGGTGAACAAATTTTATGGATAAGATCCCACAGGATGGGCCACCCAAATGGAACATTATTTCTCATTGCATGGAATTACTGATGATTTATCCAACCTTCGTTATGGTGTCCTACATCTCGATCCAAAATGATGAAAATGGTGGCAATGGAGAAAAAAGGCATGCCAAGGGTATTCTTCTTAGACACAGTTTGTGGCCGAACTTTATAATCGCTTTGACTCTAACACCCACCATTTAGGTCGTTTGACCGAGTTAAAAAAGTATGGGACCATGGAATAATTTATTGCCACATTTGGGCACTTGGATTTCATAACAGAGTGCATGTTAGATTATTTCTTTAGGGAATGCTTTATCAGTGGCCTCAAAGATGAAATTTGTTCCCATGTTCTCATGGAATGCCCCAAGACTTGGATGGAAGCTACCCAATGAGCCAAGGAAGCACAACAGATTGTATCCTCCCAGACCCACAAACCCTCCTTTCCTACTCTCCCTAAGCCCACTAATTATTCCCCTCCTGCAACCCCCCTCAAGATCCAGAAGTTAACCAGGGATGAAATGGATGAATGTCAACTCAAGGTACTTTGTTATAATTGTGATGAAAAATATTTATCAAGGAAAAAGTGTAAGGAACATAAGTTTTTTATGGACGAGATTGGGGATATTTCTAAAGAATGTGTTGTTGTTCCACTTGTGGAGGAACTACCACCACCATCTGATCTGGCCCCACCCTCTGATCCACCAGACGTTGACCCGATGATTTCACTTAATGCCCTCACTGGATTCTCTAATCCCCAGACTCTCAAATTAATTGGTTACATAAAAAATAGGAAATTCATCATCCTTGTGGACAGCGGTATCACCCATAATTTTATTCATCACTACATTTCCCAAGAATTCAATCGTTACACCCATGCCATAAATAATTTTTAAATCATGATTTCCAATGGAGGTTCCATGAAATGTGGGGGAGTATGTGAAAATGTGTGACTCCAAATTGGTCAGTATCACCTAAAATCCCATATGTTTTATATAGACATGAGTGGTTGTGACATTTTTCTTGGTGTCAAATGGTTACACACTCTAGGCCCCATTCTCATGTATTTTAAGGACTTACCCATGCAATTCCAAGAGGAGGGACAAAAGTATAAGTTCGAAGGCATCACAACAGGCTTCCCTAAGATAATCAGTTCCCATTGCATGGAAAATATCCTCAAAAAACGTCATTCGGGAATTATAGCCCAACTTCACTCCATTCATGATGTTGACACACCTTTTATGCATCCCGACCTCCAATCTATCATTTTCTGCCACCAATTTATTTTTACCACTTCCAAACAACTCCCTTCTTCCCATGGATTCCATGATCATTCCATCCCTCTCATTACATGCATTCTTCCTCCCAATGTTCGGTACTATCATCATACCTTTTCCCAGAAGAATGAAATTGAGATAATGTTTCATGAATTACTAGAATCTATTGTTATCCTTCCCAGTACTAGCCCCTATTCTTCCCATGTGGTCATGGTACTCAATAAACAAGGTACTTGGCACATCTGTCCTGATTTCCGTACCCTCAAAAAACTCACAATCAAAGAAAAATTCCCCATTCCTATCATTTATGACCTCTTGGATGAATTGAGTGGTGCTCAGTACTTCACCAAACTGGATCTACATTCTGGATACCACCATATCCGTATGAAAGACGAATACATTCCTAAAACTGCATTTTTCACTCATGAGGGTCATTATGAATTCTTGGTAATTCCTTTTGGATTGTGGAATTCTCCTTCCACTTTCCAAAGTCCTATGAATCATGTCTTCCATCCTTTTCTCCTTCAGTTTTTCTTAGTTTTCTTTGATGATATTCTCATCTATAGTAAACCTTGGCCATACCATCTCTCCAATGTGAATCAAGTTCTCAATTTACTCTCTAAGCACCAACTTTTCCTCAAACCATCTAAATCTTTATTTGGTGCCTCAGAAGTGGAATACCTGGGTCATATTGTTGACAAGGATGGTGTCTGAGTGGATCCTAAGAAATCTGAATCTATGCAGTATTTGCCTCGCCCTAAAATTATTAAGAGCTTGCGTGTTTTTTGGGTTTAATGGATTATTATAGGAAGTTTGTTCGAAATTATGGAAAAATTGCAGCTCCTCTCACTTATCTCCTTAAAAATAAGGCTTTCACTTGGAATTTAGTTGCGGATCATGTCTTCCAAGCCTTGAAATATGTTATGTACTCAACCCCTGTCCTAGCACTTCCAGACTTCACAAAGACATTCGTATTGGAATGTGATTCTTTTGGGAAAGAAACTGGAGCCATCCTCATGCAAGATGGTAGGCCTTTTCCCTTCACTAGAAAACATATTTCCAAGCAACATTTGGGCCAATGCATTTATGAAAAGGAAATGTTAGATTTTTTGTGAATGCAATGGATCTCTGACATCATTATTTATTGGGTCAACGATTCCAAATAAAAACCGATCATCAAAGTCCCAAGTATTTCCTGGAACAATGAATTTCATCCCTGATGCAACAAAAATGGGTGAACAAGCTATTTGGTTATGGTTATGAGATATTTTACAAGAAGGGAAAGGAAAATATCGTGGTAGACGCTCTTTACTGGAAATATGAAGAAGATGAGTCCCTTTTCTCCTTCTCGTTCATTGTACTAGATTGGCTCCAAGTTGTTCGTTAGGAATGGATGCAAGACCCAAAAATGTATCGCATGCTCCACCAATTGCCACATAATTCTTCACTTTTTCTAGGGTACTCTTGGAACAATGAATATCTTCTCTACAAAGGTCGTTTGTATTTATGCAAATAATCGAAACTTAAATCTATAGTACTTTCTGAAATACATGCCTCACCCATAGCTGAGCATTCAAGGTTTACCAAAACCTATGAATGGTTCAAACGTTCTTTTTTCTGGGATGGTATGAAACATGATGTCTGCACCTTTGTGGATGAATTTGAGGTCTATCAACAAAAGAAGGGAGAAACTGTCAAAGCTCTGGGCACACTCCAACCGCCTCTGATTCCCCCTGGTATTTGGTGAGATATTTCTATGGATTTCATTGTGGGATTACCTAAATCGAGCAATAATTCAGTCATCATGGTGGTCGTAGATCCTCTCTCCAAATATTCTCATTTTTTTTCTCGTAAACACCCATTCTGAACCGCCACAATGGCTCAAATATTCATTTATAATATATTCAATCTTCATGGAGAGCCTAATTCTATTGTCTCTGATAGAGACCCCACTTTCACCATTAAATTTTGACAAGAATTGTTCAATCTACATGGCACCCAATTTCATATTAGCACAACCCATCAACCCCAGACGGATGGCCAGACTGAAGTTGTCAACAAGTGTTTGGAAACATATTTGAGGTGTTTTTCATCTGAGTCGAAACATTGGTGGGCTCAATGGTTACCCCTAGCTGAATGGTGGTAGCTTTGATTGATAAAATACAATTAATTGTAAATAACTTGAAAATCACCACATCACAACATGAAATCATTGAATTAGTCATTATATCAACATTTCAAAGAAACAATCCACATGCTAACTCTAGCATGTCATTGTGAGAATATAGTATCATTGTTATCACAACATCTTGGATAGTAAGATACCACATCCTCCTACATCTCATCATAAAAACTGCATGTAAGTACCACACGCCACCACATCATGACATACCATCACAATATTACAACATCAACACAACTTTATCAAAGATATATATATATCATCAAAATGAAACCATATGTTAACATCATGAATATAATAATCATTTCAAAAACATTACCATGATTCATCAACAAAATCAATTTCACTAGACTGAATAAATAACAATGAATACCAACTTTTATATATAATAAATATCATCAAAACATCCATCAACTATTTGGATCCTCTTGGTTAAGTTTGTCAACTTGGGATGGATCACTAATACTATGAGTGTTAGGTTCTCATCAAGATACAAATTGTTTTTTCGACACTCATTTTCTCTTATTTCAACTAGAAGGTTGACAATTTAGGGGATACGTATAATCACCCTATCAGATGCTAATTTTCCTATTTAATTCATTTCATATTTCTTTGATTATGATTCTCATCTAATTCAACATTTAATTAGTTTATGTACTAAGGAATATAGCCACTCAATCATGCATAGACTCTTTCTAGCAGGTTTCACCCTTAAAACATTCACATACAAATGAAATTCAACTCTTTAACAATATGTTTATAAGCCAAAATGTCAAAAGATCATATTCACAATAAACATGCTTGATAGAAAAGGCGAGAGTATCAAGGAAACCATCCCTCTCATATTTGATTCCTCTCCAATATGAAATATCCATTTCTTGTGTTCTAACACAATACCGATTAGAAGCACAAGGATCATGATTCATGTAATTGATTGTCTTTACCTGGTCAATCCATTATAGAGTCTTGATCAAACAAATAAGGTTATTTTGAATGATGGTATGGTGCAGATAACCAATAACCCCTAGAGTAAACACATCAAGCTATGAAACTATGATCTCAAAGTTCACAACAAATTTTCATAGCAACACAAATGGAAGCTTGTTCCAAGAACAATAAATCACAATGTCAACAAGATGCAACAATGCCAATAAGAGCATAATGAATATCAACATTGTCACATCCCTGAATCTTATATCCAATTGAAAATAATTGCAACAAAATAACCCAGATAAATAACCAATGTTAGCAACTAATTCCTCCAATTCTAGATCTTGAGAAAGGTATAACCTTTCTAAAGTTTCAACCTATTTGGACCTCATGCTTGATGGGGTCCTTCGCAGTGTCTCATAATGGGTCAATAACTATGGTGGAAATATCCATTGACTCATTAAATAAAGGTCCTTCTTTAAGTCTATTGTGTATAAAAACACATAGAGATCTTTGACATCTCCATTACGCATCCTCATTAGAATTTTCTCTTCTCCTATAAGGGTGTGTGCACAAAGTTAGTGGACGAAAAACTGGCAAGGGGGTCAATAGAAATGCACAATCGTCGGAACATGTGCACGTTCATGATGTTAGGGGTTCGAAAAAACTTGAACCTCCACTCAATGTGCCACATAGGAACACTGACAGAAAAATGTGCACATTTTTAAGAACATGCACACATTCCTATTGTGCCCTTTTTTAAGGGACCAAGAGTGCAATTTGTGCCCATTTTCACAAACCGCTCACGTTTTCCTTTCATTTAGCTAGAGAGGAGTAGAGAAATAAGAAAAGACTCAATATATCTTGCCACCTTGTCGAACTCAAGCCAAGTATGCTTGAATTTTCCTCCCATTCTAGTTATTTTTTAGTTTTATTCAATTAATTTAATATTTTATAAAAGAATTTAAAGTATAAAAACTCATAATCTTGTAGAAAAATATCATATAGAAAATTCATAGACAATCATCGAGTCTTTCATTTCCTAACATTTCCCCTCTTTCATTTCCTAACATTTCCTCTATAAAAATAACTATATAGAATTTACAAGAAGAAGAGAAGTGGAGGGGGGGATTTTTCATCTATTCCTCCGTTAATATCAACCTCCAACATGCCCAACATACTTGGTAGCTTAAAAATATCCTCCTGGGAATTTTTATGCCCCATTTCAATTAAATATTTTCTTACAAACCCATTTGGAACCTATAAAATTTATTCATTTAGGACAYAATACAAGTTCCCATGTTTGATTTTTCATCATTACATCATTGTTAGGGACTTAACCTCCCTAAACCCTCACATAGGTAAAATAATATAATTCCATGTAATAAAGGCCAATATTAATAAGGCCTATCAATAAGGCCTATCAATAAGGAGGAATAAGTCAAATGTAAGAAGACCTAATAGAAGATTCTACTTCTAGAAGGATCTTCCATATAATGTTCTTTTGGATAGATAGATTTAGTATAAATAGGAATAGAGGGTATGGGAAATATTGTCTTGAATATTATTGTACTAGAGCTCTGCTCTGCTGGAATTTTCCCCCTCGAAGAGGCAAGTGTACATTTATATCATTAATCAAGGTTATATTTTTGGTGTTATTATGGAATTATTTTGTCATTATTCTCGTTATATCATTGTTTCTCTGCAATTTCTATGCTAAAATATTTCTATTTTGTATACTATTTTATATCTAGAATACTACAAGTGGTATCAGAGCACCTTCCTCAACAAAAAATTCTGGCTTAAATTTTTTCAGGGTAGAGACGTACTTCGACGTTTTAAAGCTAAATAGGTCTATCATTACACGCATAAACCTGTGGTCAAGGATTCATAAAGGAAAGAAATACAAGAGGTACTTAAGCACACATCTGTTGGCCACCCTTGTAACCCTTGTTAGTACCCCTTTGAGTGGTAGTGCATCATACAACACGTGTATACGGATTGGCCTAAATCTCTTGAATCCCTCCATAGATATACCAATTTCCCCCCTGAATGCTATAGTGCCACCGAGGAAAACACTGAGGAAGATACTCTCTAGTACCTGGGTAGTCGGGTAGTATGGCTAAGGGCACGATCTTGCCTCCTTAGTTGGTTCCTTGAGATATTGGGTCGGGTACTATTGTTGGACCCCACACATATATCAAAGAGATATAGCACAAGGAAAACCCTTGTCTGTAGTAACCCGAAATATCCTACCCCTGGGGACAGAAACAAGAAAAAACCCAGAACACACAAGATCTATTGTCGCGCAATTGTTCCTTATGCATTCTTATTGTGAAATTACTACACATTCCTTCTTGTTAATCATTTTGGCATTTCGTCACTACAATATTATTCATGCGGAAATATAACTCCACGGTAGTTACAAAAAAAAGAAGAACGTATAGTGGTCCCACCGACACACTTATTTGGGACCTATCCCACTAGGTTCTTTTGTTCGCCCCGATTCCAGTGATACCTATCAATTTTAACACAATTGATTTTGTGAACCTGAACCTTCTCTGACACCCTTGTTTGGTCGCTATCCCATTGTATCCCCCTTTTCCCCCTGATCACAGTGGTACCTGTCATTTTACACCCTTATTCTCAGTGGTCCCACCCACCCCTCCAGACCCCTTTTGTCTCCCCTATACCATTTTCCCACCCATTTTTCAAAATTGCTACCACAAGAGCCCAAGAACTCAATATCTTGATTGTTGACACCCACCAAAACTAGGAAGACATCAAGAATATCAATTCCAACCTTAGCTAAATCAATTCGGCTATTCGGACCCTCAAGGAACAATGTTCCTACATAAAATACCTCAAATCCACCTTTGAACACTTCATGAGCCATTCCCAGAACCCTTCCTCTTCTAAATAACCCTCTTATCACGATGACCATGACTCTTCCCATTACCAACATTATCATACTACACACTTTTCTTGAGACCTCCTCCCTCCTAGAATTGAGGTGAACAAATTTGATGGATCAGATCCCATAGGATGGGTCACCCAAATGGAACATTATTTCTCTTTGCATGGCATTAATGATTATTTATCCAACCTTCGTTATGGTGTCCTACATTTGGATCCAAAATGATGGAAATGGTGGCAATGGTGAAAACATGCATGCCAAGGGTATGCTTCTTATACATAGTTTGTGGTCGAACTTTATGACCTCTTTGACTCTAACACCCACCATTTAGGTTGTTTGACTAAGTTAAAGAAGTTTGGGACTGTGGAAGAAATTATTTTCACATTTGAGCACTTGGATATCATAACAGAAGGCTTGTTAGATGATTTATTTAGGGAATGCTTTAATAGTGGCGTCAAATATCAAATTCGTTCCCATGTTCTCATGGCACTCCCCCAGACTTGGATGGAAGATACCCAATGAGCCAAGGAAGCACAATAGATTGTATCCTCCCAGACCCGCAAACCCTCATTTCCTCCTCTCCCCAAACCCACCAATTATGCCCCTCCTACAACTCCCCTCAAGATCCAAAAATTAACCAGGGATAAAATGGGTGAATGTCAACTCAAGGGTCTTTGTTATAATTTTGATGACAAATATTTTTCGAGGAAAAAGTGTAAGGAACATAAGTTTTTTATGGATGTGACAGAGGATATTTTCTTAAGAATATGTTGATGTTTCACTTGTGGAGGAACTACCACCACCATATGATCTGGCCCCACCCTTTGATCCACCATACATTGACTCGATGATTTAACTTAATTCCCTCACTAGCCTCTCTGCTCCCCAAACTCTCAAATTAATTGATTACATAAAAAATAGGAAATTCATCATCCTTTTGGAGAGTGGTAGCACCCATAATTTTATTCATCGCTTCATTTCCCAAGAATTCAATCATTACACATGTGCCATAAATAATTTTCAAATCATGATATCAAATAGAGGTTCCATGAAATGTCAGAGAAGATGTGAAAATGTGTGACTCCAAATTGGTCAGTATCACCTGAAATCCCATATGTTTTCTATAGACATGGTTGGTTGTGACATTGTTCTTGGTGTCAAATGGTTACACACTCTAGGCCCCATTCTCATGGATTTTAAGGACTTAACCATGCAATTCCAACAAGAGGGACAAAAGTATAAGTTCCAAGGCATCACAACAGGCTCCCCTGAGATCATCAGTTCACATCGCATGGAAAATATCCTCAAAAAAGGTCAATCAGCAATTATAGCCCAAATCCACTCCATTCATGTTTTTGAGACACCTTCCATGCATCTTGACCTCCAATCTATCATTTCCCACCACCAATTTGTTTTTACAACTCCCAAATAACTCCCCCATTCCCATGGAATCCATGATCATTCCATCCCTATCATCCCAGACATTCTTCCTCCCAATGTTTTTCCTTATCATCATCCATTTTCCCAGAAGAATGAAATTGAGAAACTTGTTCATGAATTACTATAAATCGTTGTTATCCATCCTAGTACTAGCCCCTATTCTTCCCATGTGGTCATGGTACTCAAGAAAGAAGGTACTTGGCGCATGTGTCCTGACTTCCATTCCCTCAACAAAATCACAATCAAAGAAAAATTCCTCATTCCTATTATTTATGACCTCTTGGATGAATTGAGTGGTGCTTAGTACTTCACCAAACTAGATCTACGTTCTAGCTACCACCATATCCATATGAAAGACAAAGAAATTCCTAAAACTACATTTCACACTCATGAGGGTCATTATGAATACTTGGTAATTCCCTTTGGATTGTGTAATGCTCCTTCCACTTTCCAAAGTATTATGAATAATGTCTTCCATCCTTTTCTTGTTCATTTTTTCTTAGTTTTCTTTTATGATATTCTAATCTTTAATAAAACATGGCCATCCGATCTCTCCCATGTGAATCAAGTTCTCCATTTACTCTCTAAGCACCAACGTTTCCTCAAATAATCTAAATATTCATTTGGTGTCTCAGAAGTGGAATGCTTGGGTGATATTGTTGACAAGGGTGGTGTTCGAGTGGATCCTAAGAAAATTGAATCTATGCAGGATTGGCCTCGCCCTAAAACTCTTAAGAGCTTGCGTGTTTTTTGGGTTTAACGGGTTATTATAGGAAGTTCGTTTGGAATTATGAAAAAATTGCAGCTCCTCTCACTTCTCTCCTTAAAAATAATGATTTAACTTGGACTCCAGCTGCGTATCATGCCTTCCAAGCCTTGAAATATGTTATTTGCTCGACCCCCATCCTAGAACTTCCAAACTTCACAAAGACATTCACATTGGAATGTGATGCTTTTGGGAAAGAAATTGGAGCCGTCCTCATGCAAGATGACAAGCCTTTGCCCTTCATTAGAAATCATATTTCTGAGCAACATTTGGGCCAATACATTTATGAAAAGGAAATGCTATATTTTATGAATGCAGTGGATCTATGGCATCCTTACTTATTAGGTCAATGATTCCAAATCAAAACTAATCATCAAAGTCTCAAGTATTTCTTGGAACAACGAATTTCATCCCTAACGCAACAAAAATGGGTGACCAAGCTATTTGGCTATGGTTATGAGATCTTTTACAAGAAGGGAAAGGAAAATATCTTGGCTGATAATCTTTCCCAGAAATATGAAGAAGACGGGTCCCTTTTCTCCCTCTCATTCATTGTACTAGATTAGCTCCAAGATTTTCGTTAGGAATGGATGCAAGACCCAAAAATTTATCGCATGCTCCACCAATTGCCACATAATTATTTACTTTTTCTAGGGTACCCTTGGCAAAATGAAGATATTTGCTACAAACGTCATTTTTATTTATGCAAGCAATCGAAACTTAAATCTATAGTACTTTCTGAACTTCATGCCTCGCCCAGAACTGAGCATTCAAGGTTTACCAAAACCTATGAATGGGTCAAACGTTATTTTTTTGGGGATGGTATGAAACATGATGTCTACACCTTTGTGGCTGAATGTGAGGTCTATCAATGCAACAAGGGAGAAACTTTCAAAGATTTGGGCACACTCCAACCGCTTTTGATCCCTCCTGCTATTTGGTGAGATATTTCTATGGATTTCATTCTAGGATTACCTAAATCAGACAATAAGTTAGTCATCATGGTGGTCGTAGATCATCTCTCCAAATATTCTCAGCTTTATGCTCTTCAAAACCCATTCACAACCACCACAATGGCTCAAATCTTCATGGATAATATCTTCAAGCTTCATGGAAAGCCTAATTCTATTGTCTCTAGTAGAGACCCCACTTTCACCAATAATTTTTGGCAAGAATTGTTCAAGCTACATGGCACCCAATTGCATATTAGCACAACCTATCACCCCCAGATGGATGGCCAGACTGAAGTTGTCAACAAGTGTTTGTAAACTTTGCATGTGAGAGGAAAAATCAGTGGGCTCAATGGTTACCCCTAGCTGAATGGTGGTTTATTTGATTAATAAAATGTAAATAATTGTAAATAACTTGAAAATCACCACCTCAAAACATGCAATCATTGAATTAGTCATTATATCAACATTTCAAAGAATTCATCCACATGCTAAGTTTAGCATGTTGTTGTGAGAATACAATATCATTGTTATCACAACATATTGGATAGTAAGATACCACATGCTCCTACATGTCATTTTAAACATCTCATCATAAAAACTACATGTAAGTACCACATGTCACCACATCATGACATACTGTCACAATATTACAACACCAACACAACTTTATCAAAAATATATATGTTTCATCAAAATGAAACCATATGTTAACATCATGAATATAATAATCATTTCAAAAACATTACCATGATTCATCAACAAAATCAATTTCACTAGCCTGAATAAATAACAATGAATACCAACTTATATATATAATAAATATCATCAAAACATCCATATACTATTTGTATCCTCTTGGTTAATTTTTTCAACTCGGGTTGGATCATTAATACTATGAGTGTTAGGTTCTCATCAAGATACAATTTTTTTTTTCAACACTCATTTTCTCTTCTTTCAACTAGAAGGTTGACAATTGAGGAGATACGTATAATCACCCTATCTGATGTCAAGTTTCCTATTTAATTCATTTCATATTTATTTGAGTATTATTCTCATCTAAATGAGCATTTAATTAGTTTATGTACTAAGGAATATAGCCAGTCAATCATGCCTAGAATCTTTCTATCAGGTTTCACCCTTCAAACATTCACATACAAATGAAATCCAACTCTTTACCAATACGTTTATAAGCCAAAATGTCAAAAGATCATATTCACAACAAACATTATTGATATAAAAGGCGAGAGTATCAAGTAAACCATCCCTCTCATATTTGATTCCGCTTCAATAAGAAATATCCATTGTTTGTGTTCTAACACAATACCAATTAGAAGCACATGGATCATCATTCATGTAATTGATTGTATTTACCTGGTCAATCCATTGTAGAGTCCTAATAAAAAAAATAAGGCTATTTTGAATGATGGTATGGTGCATATAACCAATAACCCCTCAAGTAAACACAACAAGCTATGAAACTGTGATCTCAAAGTTCACAACAAATTTGCATAGCAACACAAATGGAAGCGTTTTCCATTAACACAAATTCACAATGTCAACAAGACGCAACAATGTCAATAAGAGAATAACGAATATCAACATTGTCACATCCCTGAATCTTATATCCAATTGAAAATACTTGCAACAAAATAACTCGGATAAATAACCAATGTTAGCAACTAATTCCTGCAATTCTAGATCTTGAGAAAGGTATAACCTTTTTAAATTTTCAACCTATTTAGACCTCATGCTTGATGGGGTCCTTGGTAGTGTCTCATAATGGGTCAATAAATATGGTGGAAATATCCATAGACTCATTAAATAAAGGTTCTTCTTTAACTCTATTGTGTAGAAAACCTCATAGAGATCTTTGACATCTCCATTAGGCATCCTCATTAGAATTCTCTCTTGGCCTATAAGGGTGTGTTCACAAAGTTAGTGAACAAAAAAGTGGCAAGGGGGTCAACATAAATGCACACTCGAAGGAATGTGTGCACGTTCATGATATTAGAGGTTCGAAAAAACTCGAACCTCCACTCAATGTGCCACATAGGAACATTGATAGAAATGTGTGCCCGTTTTTAAGAACATGCACACATTCCCGCTGTGCCCTTTTTTAAGGGACCACAAGCATGATTTGTGCCCATTTGCACAAACCGCTCACATTTTCCTTCCAATCAGATAGAAAGGAGTAGAGAAACAAGAAAAGACTCAATAGATCTAACCACCTTGTCCAACTTAACCCAGGTATGCTTGAATTTTCCTCCCACTCTAGTTATTTTTTAGTTTTATTTAATTAATTTAATATTTTATAAAAGAATCTAAAGTATAAAAACTTCTAATGTTCTAGAAAAATATCATATAGAAAATTCATAGACAATCATCGAGTCTTTCATTTCCTAACATTTCCCCTCTTTCATTTCCTAACATTTCCCTTATAAAAATAAATATAGAGAATTTACAAGAAAAAGAGAAGTGGAGGGGGAAATTTTTCATATATTCCTCCCTTAATATTAACCTCCAACATGCCCAACATACTTGGTATCTTAACAAAATCCTCGTGGGAAGTTTTATGCCCCATTTCAATTAACGTTTTTCTTACAAACACAATTGGACCCTATAAAATTTATTCATTTAGGACACGACACAAGTTCCCATGTTTGATTTTTCATCATTACATTATTGTTAGGGACTTAACCTCCCTAACCCCTCCCGTAGGTAGATTAATATAATTCTATGTAATAAAGGTCAATATTAATAAGGCCTATCAATAAGGAGGAATAAGTCAAAGGTAAGAAGACCTAATACAAGATTTTGCTTCTAGAAGGATCTTCCATAGATTGTTCTTTTGGATAGATAGATTTAGTATAAATAGGAATAGAGGGTATGAGAAATATTGTCTTCAATATTATTGTAATAGAGCTTTGCTCCACTAGAGATTTCCCCCTCAAAGAGGCAAGTGAACATTTCTATCATTAATCAAGGTGCTCTTTCTCATGTTATTATGGTATTATTCTATCATTGTTCTGGTTATATCATTGTTTCTCTGCCATTTCTATCGTAAAATATTTATGTTCTGCATACTATTTTATATATGGAATACTACAAGTGGTATTAGAGCACCTTCCTCAGCAGAAAATTGCGGGTTAAATTTTTTCAGGGTAGAGACGTATTCTGACGTCTTAAAGCTACAAAGATATGTCATTACGCACATAAACCTGTGGTCAAGGATTCATACACACAGGAAATACAAGAGGTACTAAAGTGCACATCTGTTGGACACCCTTGTAACCCCTATTGGTACCGCTTTGAGTGGTAGAGCATCATACAAAACCCGTATAGAGATTGGCCTGGATCTCTTGAATCCCTCCATAGATAAACCGATTGGCCTCCTGATTTCTATAGTTCCACTGAGAACAACACTTAGTAAGATACTCTCTAGTACTCAAGTAGTCGGGTAGTAAGACTAAGGGCACGGTCTAGCCTCCTTAGTTGGTGCCCTGAGATATTGTGTCGAGTACTATTGTTGGACCTCACACGTATATCAGAGAGCTATAGAATAGGGAAAACCCTTGTCTGTAGAAACCCTGAATATCCTACCCCTGGGGACATAAACAAAAAAAAAACTAGAACATTCAATATTTATTGCCGCACAATTGTGCCTTATGAATTATGGTTGCAAAATTACTACACATTACTTCATGTTAATCATTTTGGCATTTTTCCACTACAATATTTTTCATGCTGGAGTATAACTTTGCATGAGTTACAAAAAAAAAAAAATTATAGTTGTCCCACCGACACACTTATTTGGG
>SNQJ01S0002547.1:0-18464 GCA_010110895.2 Picea sitchensis | reverse complement strand
TGTTGATGAATAAGGGACCGTGGACATGTATTTTATCTCCTCATTTGTCTCGGGACACATTTCCTTAGTTAATTTTAAATGGATGGAAAAATTTGTTCTAATTGGTTTTCCATTCTGCATTCTAAACCTCTCCAACACCTTCTCTATGTACTCACCCTGAGACAATGTCCATTTGCAATTTTTCTTGTCTCTTGTTATTCTCACACCAAGGGATTTATTTGTAGCACCCAAATCCTTCATCGCAAATGAATTATATAATTTATTATTGATCACATTTATATCCTTCATATTAGACCCTACAACAAGCATGCCATCTACATGCAATAGAAATATAATAAAGCTTCCATTTTCTACCCTTTTGAAATAAGCACAATGATCAAAATGACATCTACTATAACCTTGTTCTGTCATAAACCTGTCAAAATTAAAATACCTTTACTTTGGAGCTTGCTTTAGGCCATACAATCTCTTCTTCAACATGCATACCAAATTTTCCTTCCCTTTGACCTCATATCCTCTGGTTGCTACATATAAATATCTTCCTCCAAATCCCCATAAATAAAAGTTGTTTTTACATCTAACTATTCAAGATGCAAATCTTCTACAACCACAAGACTTAAAATAGTCCTAATTGAAGTCATATTAAAAACAAGAGAAAATATTTCATCAAAATATATACCTTTATTTTGTTCAAACCCCTTTACAACAAGTCTAGCCTTGTACCGCTTCTCTCCTCCATCTTCTTCCTTCAACTTGTAAACCCATGTATTCTACAATTCTCTTTTTCCTACATGAAACTAAAACAAGTCCCAAGTCTAGTTATTTACCAAGGAATCCATTTCCTCTTTCATTCCTTGCTCCCACTTTCTTTTAGTGTCTACCTACATTGCATCTTCATAAATTTTTGGTTCACTAGAATCAGTCAACAATAAATAGTACAATGAAGGAGAGTATTGTTTAGGGGGTCTACTTAACCTGGTAGATATTCTAACAACACCTGTAGGATTTTGAGGTACATGTTTCTCCTATTGTTGTACATTTTTATTTTTTGGTACCTTTGGAATTTCTTTTTCAATTATCCCATCAAGCACTGTGTATTCTGGTTTTTCTTTTTCATGTTTCTTTCCCTGCAACTGAAATTTGTACATGACCTTCTTATTGAATATGACATCTCTACTCCTAATGATTTTTTTATTTTCATAATCTCATTTTTGATAACCAAAATAATTAACACCATATCCAATAAAGGTACACTTCTTGTCTTTTTCTTCAAGCTTTGTTATATTTTCTTTATCAATGTGGACAAATGTTTCACAACTAAAAGTCTTTAAAAATGAATAGTTTACCTTTTTACATGTCCATGCCTCCTCTGTAATTACACCATCCAAAGAACTTGAAAGTCCTTTGTTTATCAAGTAAACAACAATATCTACATCATCTTCCCAAAACTGTAAGGGCAACCATACATGAAATCTCATACTCCTTGCACGCTCCATGATGGTCATGTTCATCCTTTCTGAGACACCATTTTCTTGTGGTGTTCCTAGAACTGTCTTCTCTCTACGAATCCCATGGTATGAAAAATAATCATCAAATTCCTTGTTGTAGTATTTACCTCCATTTTCTAATGTGAGATACTTCAACCTTTTTCCTATCTCATTCTCAACCAAATCTTTTTGTTGAATGAAATAAACCCAATTTTTTCTAGTTTCATCATCAATAAAAGTAACATAATAATGAGATCCACCAAGAGATGATACCTGAGTTGGTCCCCATACATTTGTATCCACAAGCTCTAACCTATAACTCTTATTTTCTTTTTCGACTCTGAGAAATTTGACTCTCTTCTATTTTCCATAAACACAATGCTCACAGAAATCAAAATAAATTTGTTTAAGATCTGGAAACAAATTCCTTTTGTGAATTATATTCATCCCCTTCTCACTCATGTGTCCAAGCCTATGATGCCAAAGTTTTGTATCCACTCCTATAGAAGCTAAAGAGATATAAGAATCAATATTACCAGTACATAAATACAATGTACCTACCTTCTCTCCTTTTTATATCACCATTGATCCTTTGGTGACCTTCCATGCATTATCTATAAATATAGATATACAACCTTCACTTTCCAACTTCCCTGTTGAAATGAGATTTTTCCTTAGATATGATACATGTCTTACCTCTTTCAATAACCATTGATTTCCATATTTTTTTTCTTTATTTGTACCTTTCCCATTCCAACAATTTTGCATGGTGCATCATCACCCAGATGAAGCTATCCAAAATCACCTTGAACATAATCTAGAAAATGTTTCCTATGCGGTGTGGAATGAAATGAAACCCCTGAATATACTACCCAAGAATTAGAAATATTATCTACAGAAAGAATCAAAGCATCTTGTAACACATCACCTTTTGCGTTTTCTTCCTGATTTTTCTCTCGTTGTCCATCTCTTTGTTTCTTTGGAGCTCTGAAGTCTTTCTTTAGATGGCCTTTCTTCCCACAATTATAGTACTCTATTTTTCCTAGTTTGGATTTGGATATGCCCTTCCTATAATTTCAAGTGTTCCCTGAGTCCTTTCCTCTATCCTTTTATCTTCACTTGTTCTCCATGTTTAACGCATTACCTAATGTCTCACCTATTTTTTTCTTCTCATTTCCTCGCTAAGGATAACACCAAAAACATCATCAAATTTTAGAGTGTTTTAACCAGAGATAGAGTTAATTACAACCATGACCAAGCCATTCCATCTTTCTGGCAATGAACACAGGATTAGAAGATCCTTGACCTCATCATCAAATTCCACTTTTACAAAACATAGCTGATTAGAAACCATATTAAATACATTTAAATGATCTGCAATAGAACCACCTTCTGATATCTTCATATTAAACAATTACTTCATACAATTTAGCCAATACATCCATCAGTTCCTTTGTTGTCTTTTCTTCAGAAATATTCAAAGCTACCGACGCTTCCAAGATAATATGTATCATTCCTAGTGCCTTTCTGTCAATAACCTCCCATTCTTCATCCTTCATGGTCGTCAACTTCTTTTCTATTCCACCCAATGGTAGGAATATATTCTTCTGATATAAATAATCCTCCATTTTCATCTTCCATAACTAGTAGTTTTGGTCGTTAAATTTCTCGACCCTAAAATTTCCATCTTCCACCATTGCTCCCACTCGAACTAGGAACCCTCTTTTCCTACAAGTTACCTTTTTTTTTATACCAGTTGTTATAAAAATAGGATAACATAGCAATAAAATAAAACAAATGCGGAAATAAAACACAGAAGATACACAATACAATAGAGATACATATATACGTGGCTCACCCAGTGTGGTCTATGTCCACCAGAGAAATTGTCAGGTTCTTCCTTATTATTATCTGGCAAAGTGAAGGGATACAACCTACAACACACCCATTGTAACTTCCTCTTCTTTCTCTCACAATATCCTCTCTCACAATACAATATTCACACACACATAGTCGTAATACAATTCCCTCATAAAATAGGGTTTCCTTCTAGGGAAAATAACCCTAAAATAACTTCTACCATCAGATCTGTGACCTTATAATGAACGGTCCATATTGACTATGAAATTACAATATTTTACAAGGAAAATTTTCTCGATATTTTGCTTCAGGGGCACTGCCCCAAAATCCCCCACCATGGGAGGGCTACAGAAATTTTCTATGCCCCCCCTTGGACCCCACTGGTGATAGTTGTGGGGAAAATCACCCCCACACTCCCCCTTTATGGAATGGGTTCCAAGCATGGCTGAAACAGACATCTGAATCAAGAAGATAATTAGGCTCCACAACCAACACATAGTCCCATGTAATTTTTTCCCGCAACTCGAGCATCTGTGAGGATCACATGAATGATTTATTTGTCCATGTTATCTATTTGCACTTCCCTCTAATATAGGGTTATAAGGTCCAAAACCTCTTTCAATATCACCAAAAGGAACCTCCTACCGAAATAGTGCAACAAAACTACCATGATGCACTAAACTCAGAGTCAAGGTTGATAGACATGCATGTGCCTCTTGCAAGCCCTCTACAACGAGAGGATGTTGGGAAGGGGGGTTAGGCCTTCATGTAGGGGGGAGAGGAACTAACATGAAATCATTTCTATCATGCTCTCAGTATTATGAAGACCCTAGACCCACCCCCTGGAAATCACCAATGTCAAAGTAGTTCACATGTTGGCCCAAAACAAATTTCACCCTTAGTTTTCTCAAAAATTATAAAGGCACCTCCCTGTTATTGTAGGGAGGTTTATAAAATACCATAAGCCACCTATCCATCTAGTTTTGAATAATTTGTGGGTGGATGCACCGATCAATACAAATGTGTTTCTTGGTGACAAGTGGTTTGTAAGGTACCAAGTGTAATATATTATGAAAAAACGAGAATATTTAGCAAATATCAATGGAACAACAAAATATTGAGACAAAAATACCAAAAATAATACCTTTATTCAAAGAAAGCAATGTTCACTTGTCTCTTCAAGGGGAAAACCTCCAGCGGAGTATATCTCTATTACAATAATTCTTAAGACAAAGCTTACCATTCCTCCTTCTCTTATTTATACTAATTCTATCTTCTAAAGAACATTCTAAAGGAAGATATTTCTAGAAGTGGAAGCTTCTATTAGGTCTTCTTACATTGACTTGTTCACATTTATTAAATAGGAATCATTAACTAATGTCAACCTTTATTACAAGGAAAACATATTATTCTACCTACTTGAGGGGTCAGAGAGGTTAGGTCCCTAACATTACCCCCCCCCGGTCCTTGAAGAACAACCTTGTCCTCAAGGCTTGAGATGAGGAAATTGTTACAAAATGGGGATCGACTCCCAGGTGGAATATTCTATAGTTGTATCTTTCCACTGAACTAACACTTCCTTGATGGTTCACTAACATAGATGATGCTCGCGCTAGTCCAAGAATGCTTATGGATGCATCCAAATGGAACCCTCTTCATCCAACTTGGGAAAACCTGTAAGAGTTTGAAACTTACTTCCAATCACTTTAATTAAGCATGAGACATGAAAAAAATGATGGAGATTAGAATGACTGGGCAGAGATAACCGGTATCCTGCATGCCCCACTCACTTGAGAATCATATAAGGACCATAAAATTTGGGAGAAATTTTCTAGTAGTGTTCAACTTTGAGTGAATTTTGCTTATAAGGTTGCAGGCGAAGAAACACTTGGTCCCCTTTAGCAAATTGACGTTCTGAATGACCCTGATCTATTTGTTGCTTCATGTGATTCTGAGACATGACCATTCTATGAGAATGGCCTCACATACTATAAGAATGTTTTCAACCTCTTGAACCTTAGATATGTTGATTAACTGGGTTGGTTGTCATTGATGTCAACCCTTGAAGAAAGTTTGGTAGCAAAAAGGTTTGGGTAATGGACCCAAGTTTGTTTGATGGATAATGGTATGAGTTTTGATATATTTGCAGGAAAGACTATTCTAGATGGATAGTACATGTCATGCCATTTCCAGTGGTATGTGGAACATCACATAAATCCTCACGGCTAGAGAGTTATGGCCATGTGAAGTTGGAGAAACCTCTTGAGTCATCTAAAAGCCCCAAAAGGTCAAAGTAGTCAAAGTGGTTTCAAAGAAGAAAATGTTTAAATAATAAAGTGAAGTGATGAGTGTACTATAATTCAAAGTGGATACAAAATAAATTATTTAAATAATAAAGTTAATGGAGAAATTACTAAGTGGTTAGAAGTTGGTTAGCCCTAAAATAAGGAAAGTGGGTTAAGATGGTTAGAAGTTAATTTAAATAATAAAGTGAAGTGATGAGTGTACTATAATTCAAAGTGGATACAAAATAAATTATTTAAATAATAAAGGTAATGGAGAAATTACTAAGTGGACAAGTGGTTAGAAGTGGGTTAGCCCTAAAATAAGGAAAGTGGTTTAATATGGTTAGAAGGTAGCCACTTGAGGTAAAGTGAACTGATGAGTGTATTATAAGTCAAATTCGATACAAAATAAAGTATTTAAATAATAAAATTAATGGATAAATTACTAAGTGTGAGAGTGGTTCCATCATTCTAATTATACATCAGGGTGGTTGGATGGGGCAAGGACAAGTGGTTGTATCCACCTTCCGATTCTAGACAGAGAACATAGGGGATTGTAGCCTCCTTCTGATTGTAGTCATATAATTGGAGAGTTGGAGCCTCCCTCAAGTTGTATCCTGAGAAACTAGGGGGTTGTATCCTCCTTCTGGTTGTAGCCAGAGAATTGGATAGTTGGAGCTTCCTTCAAGTTGTATCCTAAGAAACTAGGGGGTTGGAGCCTACTTCCATTTGCATCTGGAAAACACAGGAAGTTGGTTCTTCCAAAGAATGTAATTCTTAAATACATATAAGAAAAAGTATTTCATGGTTTTCTCTCACTTTGGGTTTCCACATAAAAACACTGGTGTATTGTGTATGTGCATGATTTCTCATTTGTTCACTGTTTATTTACTCTGCAACTATTGGATGATAATGCTACATTGATATAACACTTGCATTTTGTGGTTAAAAAGGACTATTTCTCTATTACTGATTCACCCCCCCTCTCAGTAATCCAACAAGAGACACCTAGGATGTATGAGAGAACCAATGGTGTACTTTTTCCGTAGACTAATTCAAAAGGAGTCATGTGCGTAGTTGTATGGTAAGATTTATTGTACCACCATTCATCTAGGGGTAACCATTGAGCCCACTAGTTTTGTCGGTCTGATGAAAAACAATGTAAATATGCTTCCAAACATTTGTTGACAACTTCAGTTTGGACATAAATATGGGGATGATAGGTTGTGATAAGATGCAATTGGGTTCCGTGGAGCTAGAGAAATTCTTGCCAAAAATTGTTGGTGAAAGTTGGATCTTGGTCAAATACAATAGAATGAGGCATTCCATGAAGTTTGAAAATATTATCCATGATAATTTGAGCCACCGTGGATGCGGTGAATGGGTGTTGCAGAGAAAAAAAATGAGATTATTTAGAAATATGATTGACTACCATCATGACGACTAACTTATTTCTCGATTTAGGTAATACCACAATGAAATCCATAGAAATATATCTCCAAATAGAAGGGAGAATCGAAAGAAGTTGGAGTGTTCCTGGAGATTTGATTGTTTCTCCCTTTTTTCATTGAAAGACCTCACATTCAGCCACAAAGTTTCAAACTTCTTGTTTCATACCATCCAAGAAAAAATAAAATTTGACCCATTCATAGGTTTTGGTAAGCCCTGAATGCCCATTTGTGGGTGAAGCATGAAGCTCAGAAAACACCATTGATTTAAGTTGTGATTTTTTTCTTAAATACAAATGGTCTTAATAACGAAGATCTTAATTATTCCAAGTGTACCCTAGAGAAACTGGAGAATGGTTTTTCCATTGTTGGATCAGGAGAGAAATTTTGGGGTCTTGCAACCATTCCTGACCAACATCTTGGAGTTAGTCTGGTACTATGAAGGAGAGGGAAAAGAGGTACCCTTCTTCTTGATACTTCCTGGAAAGAGCATCAACAACTACATTTTCCTTTCCATTATTTTAAATCATCTCATAATCATATCCAAATATCTTGATCACCCATTTTTGTTTCTCTGGGGATGAAATTCGTTGTTCCAGAAAATAATTGAGGATCTGATGATCAGTTTTAATTTGGAAGGATTCCCCTAGTAGATAAGGACGTCGAAGATTGATGGCATGCAAAATAGCTAAAATTTCATTTTCATAAATGTATTGGCCCAAATTTCTGTCCTAAATTTGTTTGTTAGTGAATGCCAAAGGCCTACCATCTTCCATGAGGATCGACCCAATTCCATTCTTGAAAGCATCACTTTCCAGTACAAAATTATTTCTAAAGTCGTTCAGTGCTAAGATAGGGGTTGTGCACATATCTTATTTCAAGGAATGGAAGGAGTGATCAATAACTAGAGTCCAAGTGAAAGCATTATTTTTAAGGAGCTCAGTGAAAGGGGCTAAAATGTTTCCATAATTCCGAACAAAGTTCCAATAATATCCCATTAAACCCAAAAAATCATGCAATCTCTTAAGAGTTTTAAGGTGAGTCCAATCCTTCATAGATTTATTTTTCTTAGATCCACCCTTACACCATCCTTGCCGAAAATATGATCCAGGTACTCCATTTCTGAGGCTCCAAAGGCACATTTAGATTGTTTGAGGAAAATTTGGTGTTGAAAGAGTAGATTGAAGACTTGATCTAGATGGGTGAGATGGGTTGTCCAAGTTTTACTATAGATGAGAATATCATCAAAGAAAAGTAATACAAAATGATAGAGGAAAGGATGAAAGACATGATTCATGAGACTTTGGAAGGTGAAGGGAGAATTACATAGGCCAAAGGGTATTGCCAAGAACTCATAGTGACCCTCATGAGTCCTAAATGCAGTCTTGGGAATGTCATCTTCTTTAATACAGATCTGGTGATAGCCATAATGGAGATCAATTTTGGTGAATTATTGAGCACCATTCAATTCATCCAATAGGTCATCAATGATAGGAATGGAAAAAATTTCTTTGATTGTGAGTTTGTTGAGGGCGTGAAAATCAGGACACATTCACCAAGTACCTTATTTCTTGGGTACCATGACCACATGAGAAGAATAGGGGTTGGTACTAGGATGAATCACACTCGATTCAACTGATTCTTGAATAATTTTTTTAATTTCATTCCTCTAGGAAAAGGGATGATGATAAGGGTGAACATTGGGAGGAATTCTTCTTGGTATGAGAGGAATGGAATGATCATGGACACCATGGGAAGGGGGGATTTCCTTGGGAGTGGTAAAAACAACTTGGTGTCAGGAGATGATAGATTGGAGGTCGGGATGCAAAGAGGGTGTCTCAATGGCTTTAATGCAGTGGAGTTGTGAAATAATTCCAGAATGACCTTTTTTTAGGAGATTTTCCATTCGATGGGAACTGATGATCTCAGGGAATCCTTTTGTGATTCCTTGGAACTTATACTAGTTTCCCTCCTATTGTAATTGCATGGTTAATTCCTTAAAATACATGAGAATGGGTCCAAGAGTGTGTAACCATTCGGCACTGAGCACAATGTCACAACCACCCATGTATATAGAAAACATATGAGATTTCAAGTGATACTGACCAATTTGGAACTGCACATTTTCACAACGTCCTTGACATTTCATGGAACCTCCATTGGAAATCATGATTTTAAAATTATTGACTGCATGGATATAAAAATTGACTTCTTGGGAAATGTGGTGATGAATAAAATTATGGTCGCTACCACTGTCAATGAGGATGATGACTTTCCAATTCTTAATGTAACTAATTAAATTGAGTGTATGGGGAGAAGAGCATCTTATGAAGTCATTAAGTGAAATCACCGATTCAACTTTTGTCCGATCATAGGGTGGAATTAGATCAATTGGTGGTGGTATCTCATCCACAGGGGAAAAAACCTCCTCATCTTCAGAAAAATCCTTATTCATGGCCATAAAAATCTTATGTTCCTTACACTTGTACCCTCGAAAATATTTTTCATCAAAATTATAGGAAAGACCCTTGAGTTGGAGTTCAACCATTTATACCCTAGTTATTTTTTTGATCTTGAGGGGTGTTGCAGGAGGGGTGGGGTTGGTGGGTTTAGGGAGAGGAAGAAATGATGGTTTTCTGGTCTGGGATAAGACAATATGGTGTGCTTCCTTGGCTCATTGAGTATATTTCAACCATGTCTGAGGGTGTGCCATGAGAATTTGTGCACAAATTTCATATTTTAGGCCACTGATAAAGCATTCCCAGAATAAGGAATCTGACATGCCCTCCATTCTAAAAGACAAGTGCTCAAAGGTGGCTATAAAGTCTTTCGTTATCCTAGACTACTTTAATTTGGTCAAATCACCAAAATGGTGGGTGTCAGAGTCAAAGTGATCATAAAACTCTGCAACAAATTGTGTCCAAGAAACATAACCTTGGCGTGAATTTCTATGCCATTTCCACCATTTCTAGTGTTCCATATATAGATATAGGATACCATAATGAAGCTTGGATAAATCATTAGTAATTCCATGCAAAGATAAAAAAATGTTCCATTTGAGTGACCCAGCCTCTAGGATCTGAGCCATAAAATTTGTTCACCTCAATTCTGGGAAGGCGTAGGTATCGAGGAAGGTGGGTGGAATGAGGACCTTGGTAATGGGAAGATTCATTGTCTTCCTTATAGAAATTTTGTTCAAAGGAGGTAGGGCTTAGGTAGTGGCCCATCAATTGGTCAAGTGTGACTTTGATGTCTTTGATGTTGGCACATTGGTCCTGCAATATCTAAACAAATGAATTGAGCTTGATAATGTTGGAATTGAGAGTATTTATGTACTCCTTGTTTTGGAGGTTGGAGTAAATCAAGGTATTAGTTTCTTGGGCACGGGTGGTGGCCATTTGGGTAGAGGAAAAAATGGGCAGGCGGGTCTGCACTGAAATCTTTTGCATGTGAGGGGTATCACTACAGACAGGGAAAAAAGAGGAAGAAAATGGGATATGTGGTGAATAAGGGTGTCGGGAAGGGTGGGTGGGACCATAGAGGAAACTGGTGACAAGTGATAGGTACCACGACCATCAGGGGAAAAAGGGGAATTCAATGGGGTAGGTCCTAAATCAGGGTGTCGGGAAGGAGCTCAAGTCCACGAAAAAAACGTATTAAAAGTTATAGGTACCATGGTAATTAGGGAAAAGAGAGGAATCCAATGGGACAGTTCCCAAATAAGGGTGTTATGGGGACCACTGCACTTTTTAACTCTTACAGAGTTATAATCCGATATGAATAATACTACAGTGTCAAAATGCCCAAATTCTTAATAAGAAAAAATGTGTAGTAATTTCGCAACCAAAATGCAAGAGGTAAGGTTGCAGGGCAATAGATCTTGTTTGTTTCCTTTTTGTTGTGTTTCCATCCCAAGGTTTAAGGTTTTTAGGGTTCCTACAGACAATGGTTTTCCCTATGTTATATCTCTTTAATATACGTGCAGGGTCAAACAATAATACTCTACCCAATATCTCAAGGCACCAACTATGGAGGCTATATCGTACCCTTAGTCATACTACCCAATTACCCAGGTACTAGAGAATATCTTCACAAGTGTTTTACTCGGTGGAACTATAGATGCCAGGTGGTCGATTGGTTGATCTATAGCAGGATTTAGGATGCCTAGGCAAGTTCGTATATATGTGTTGTCTAATGCGCTACCACTAGAAGAAGTAACATCAGGGGTTACAAGGGTGTCCAAAAAAGTGATCTCAAAAACCTCTTGTATTTCCTACATGTATGCTTCCCCAACTACCTATTTATGCATTGAACGACAAATCATTGTAGTTTAAAGATGTCGAAACATGTCACTACCCTGAAAAAAATTAACCCACAATTCTTGCCCAGGAAAGTGATCTGATACCATTTTTAAGGTACCAGATGTAATATATTATGCAGAAATAGGAATATTTAGCAAATATCAATGGAACAGTAAAATATTGAGAGAGAAATACCATAAATAATACCTTTATTCAAAGAAATCAATGTTCACTTACCTCTTCGAGGGGGCAACCTTCGCAGAGCAGATCTCTATTACATTAATTCTCAAGACAAAGATTCTCATGCCTCCTTCTCTTATTTATATTAATTTTGTATTCTAAAGAACATTCTAAAGGAATATATTTCTAGAAGCGAAAGATTCTATTAGGTATTCTTACATTGACTTGTTCATATTTATTAAATAGGACTCATTAACTAATGTCAGCCTTTATTACATGGAAAACATATTATTCTACCTACTTGAGGGGTTAGGGAGGTTAGGTACCTAAAATGGTTGTTCTCCATATCGAGGATCAATAAAAAGAGACATCAACTCTTTTTTTGAAATACTCAAGTCTCTAACTTGGTTTCTATCCATCCCAGTCCTATAAAACCTGAACATTCTAGACCTGTATTCAGAAATAGTATTTAATTTCCCTTGGGAAATTGTAATGGATGATACAATGGCATCCAATGAAGTGGCTAAGGACATTATTCTAGGTTCTCGTGTGCCCCTTAATTCATGGACAAGAGACCTCAATATGGCCAACTCCTCATCAATATATATGTTTATGTTTGGTGGTTGTGGTGGGTTGGGATTTTCTAGGCCTTGGTCGACTTGTGTATGATTTTCATTGTCTCTAGGTTCCATATTAATAATATATATTACAATTTAATAAGACATGACATACAAATTCGGTTGGTCTTTTTTTATTAAAATAGAAAATTACAATAAACATGCAAATACATATTTTAAGAAATTAAAAAAGTTGAGCAAGGCATACAACGTAATGATGTTCTCCTACTAGACAAAAAATGAAGAGTATTAGTGAAATTTGTGAACAATAAAATAGAAGATATGAAAGTGCACTTATGACAAAGGTATTACAAATAACAATTTCATTTGAGGAAACTAGAGGAAATAAATATTAGAAACAACCCATGAATGTAGAATATGATTGTAGTATTCCAAATATAAAATAGTATGCAGAACATAAATATTTTAACATAGAAATGGTAGAGAAACAATGATATAACCAAAACAATACCATAATAATACCATAATAACACCAAAAAGAGAACCTTTATTAATGATATCAATGTTCACTTGCCTCTTCAAGGGGGAAACCTCCAGTAGAGAAGAGCTCTATTACAACAATAGTCAAGACAAGATTTCTCATACCCTCTATTGTTTTTTATACTAAATCTATCTATCCAAAAGAACAATCTAGGGAAGATCCATCTAGAAGAGGAAGCTTCTATTAGGTATTCTTACATTTGAATTATTCCTCCTTATTTGTAGGCCTTATTAATATTGGCCTTTATTACATGGAATTATATTATTCTACCTACGTGAGGAGTTATGGAGGTTAGGTCCCTAACATGCCCTCCCCCTTGAATAACATACTTGTCCTCAAGGCTTAAGATGAGGAAATTGTTTTAGAATGGTGGTCGGTTCCCAGGTGGCATCTTCTAGAGTTATATATTTCCATTGGACTAACAGTTCCTTGATGGTGCACTGACGGAGATGACTCTCTCATTGGGCCAAGACTTCTTGTGCTTGCAACCATATGGAACCTTCTTCATCCAACTCTGGGAGACTAATTTGAGTTTGGAACTTAGTTCCAATCACCTTATTTAAACATGAAATGTGAAAATAAGGATGGAGCTTCGACTGACTTGGTAGAGATAAATGATAGGTCACAGATCCCACATGCTTGAGCACTATGTAAGGACCATAAAATTTGGGCACAAGTTTCTGACAGTTTTCATATTTGAGTGAAGTCTTCTTATAAGGTTGTAGTCTAAGAAACACATGGTCCCCTTCAACAAAATTTCGTTTGGAACGACCATGATCTTCTTGTTGCTTCATTTGATTCTCAACCATGACCAAATTGTGTTTGAGGGAACAAAGAATAGCCTCTTAGATGATAATATGTTTTTCAACCTATTGAACCTTCGACACCCCGAGAATATATGAGAGAACCGATAGGGGGATTTTAGCCATAAAATGATTCAAAAGGAGTCATGCGAGTAACTGCATGGTAAGATGTGGTGTACCACCATTCATATAGGGGTAACCATTGAGTCCAGTGATTTTTCCTCTCAGATGAAAAACACCTCAAATATGTTTCCAAACACTTGTTGACAACTTCAGTATGGCCATCCATTCGGGGTTGATAGGTTGTGCTAATATGAAATTTGGTTCCCTGTAGCTTGAACAATTCTTTCACAAAATTACTGGTGAAATTGGGGTCTTTATCAAAGATAATAGAATTAGGCATGCCATGAAGCTTGAAGATATTATCCATGAATATTTGAGCCATTGTGGAGGATGTGAATGGGTGTTGAAGAGCACAAAAATGAGAATATTTGGAGAGACGATCTAACACCACCATGATGACTAACTTTATTTCTCAATTTAGGTAATCCCACAATGAAATCCATAGAAATATCTCACCAAATAGAAGGGGGGATCAGAAGCAGTTGGATTGTGCCCAGAGGTTTGATAGTTTCTCCCTTGTTGCGTTGACAACCCTCACATTCAACCATAAAGGTGAAAACATCATGTTTCATACCATCCCAGAAACAAATAACGTTTGACCCATTCATAGGTTTTGGTAAACCTTGAATGATCGGTTGTGGGTGAGGCATGAAGTTCAGAAAGTACTATATATTTAAGTTATGATTTCTTTCATAAATACAAACAAACTTTGTAGCGAAGCTTTTCATTTTTCCAAGAGTACCCTGGAAAAAGTGAAGAATTATGTGGCAATTGGTGGAACATGCGAGAAAGTTTTGGGTCTTGCATCCATTCCTAATGAATATCTTGGAGCCAATCTAGTACAATGAAGGAGAGGAAGAAAAGGGACCCGTCTTCTTCATATTTCTGGGAAAGAGCATCAACCGCGATATTTTCCTTTCCCTTCTTGTAAAATATCTCATAACCATAGACAAATAGCTTGGTCACCCATTTTTGTTGCATCAGGGATGAAATTCATTGTTCCAGGAAATACTTTAGACTTTGATGATCAATTTTTATTTGGAATCGTTGACCCATTAAATAAGGATTCCAAAGATCCACCGCATTCATAATAGCTAACATATATTTTTCATAAATGGATTGGCACAAATTTTGCTCAGAAATATGTTTTCTAGTGAAGGCCAAAGGCTTTCCATCATGCATGAGGATGGCTCCAATTCCTTTCCTAAAAGCATCACATTCCAATACAAATGTCTTTGTGAAGTTTGGAAGTGCTAGGATAGGGCTCGAGCACATAACATATTTCAAGGCTTGGAAGGCATGATCCGTAGTTGAAGTCCAAGTGAAAGCATTATTTTTAAAGAGAAAAGTGAGAGGAGTTGCAATTATTCCATAATTCTGAGCCAACTTCCTATAATAACCCATTAAACCCAAAAAGCACGCAAGCTCTTAAGATTTTTAGGGTGAGGCCAATCCTGCATAGATTCATTTTTTTTAGGATCCACTTGGACACCATCCTTGTCAACAATATGACCCAGGTATTCCACTTCTGAGGAACCAAATGAAGATTTAGATTATTTGAGGAAAATTTATTGCTTAGAGAGTAAATGGATAGCTTGATTCACATGGGAGAGATGGGATGGCCAAGTTTTACTATAGATGAGAATATCATCAAAGAAAACTAAGAAAAAATGAAGGAGAAAAGGATGGAAGAAATTATTCATAAGACTTTGGAAAGTGGAAGGAGCATTAGACAATCCAAAGGGAATTACCAAGAATTCATAATGACCCTCATGAGTGTGAAATGTAGTTTTGGGAATTTCTTTGTCTTTCATATGGATATGGTGGTAGCCAGAACGCAGATCTAGTTTGGTGAAGTATTGAGCACCACTCAATTCATCCAAGAGTTCATAAATGATAGGAATGGGGGATTTTTCTTTGATTGTGAGTTTGTTGAGGGAACGAAAATCAAGACAAATGCGCCAAGCACCTTCTTTATTGAGTACCATGACCACATGGGAAGAATTTGGCCTAGCACTGGGATGGATAACAACAACTTCTAGTAATTCATGAACAATTTTGTTAATTTCATTCTTGTGGGAAAAGGGCTGACAATAAATCCTAACATTGGGAGGAATAATGCCCGAGATAAGAGGGATGGAATGATCATGGAATCCACGGGAAGGGGGAAGTTCTTTGGGAGTGGTAAAAACAACTTCATGGCGGGAAATGATAGGTTGGAGTTTGGGATGCATAGAAGGTGTTTGAACAACATGAATGGAGTGGATTTGGGATATAATTCCCGAATAACCTTTTTTGAGGATCGTTTCCATGCGATGGGAACTGATAATTTCAGGGAAACCTATTGTGATGCCTTGGAACCTATACTTTTGTCCCTCCTATTGGAATTGCATGGTCAAGTCCTTAAAATCCATGAGAATGGGGCCTAGAGTGTGTAACCATTTGACACCAAGAACAATGTCACAACCACCCATGTCTATAGMAAACATATGGGATTTCAGGTGATACTAACCAATTTGAGTCACACATTTTCACATCTTCCCCCACATTTCATGGAACCTCCATTAGAAATCATGATTTGAAAATTATTTATGGCATGGATGTAACAATTGAATTCTTGGGAAATGTAGTGATGAATAAAATTATGGGTTCTATCATTGTCCTCAAAGATGATTAATTTCCTATTTTTTATGTAATCAATTAATTTGAGAGTCTGGGGAGCAGAGAAGCCAGTGAGGGCATTAAGTGAAATCATCAGGTCAACGTCCGGTGGATCAAAGGGTGGTGTCAGATTAGATGGTGGTGGTAGTTCCTCCACAAGTGGAACAACAACATATTCTTCAGAAGTATCCCTAGTCACATCCATAAAAAAACTTATGTTCCTTACACATTTTTCCTTGGAAAATATTTTTCATCACAATTATAACAAAGACACTTGTGTTGACATTTAGTCATTTTAGCCCTGGTTAATTTCTGGATATTGAGGGGAGTTGCAGGAGAGACATAATTGGTTGGTTTAGGGAGAGGAGGAAAGGAGGGTTTGTGGGTCTGGGAGGATACAATATGTTGTTCTTCCTTGGCTCATTGGGTAGCTTCCAACGAATTCTATGGGCGTGTCATGAGAACATGGACATGAATTTCATCTTTTAGGCCACTGATAAAGAATTCCCTAAAGAAAGCATCTAACATTCCCTCTGTTCTGAAAACCAAGTTCTTAAATGTGGAAATAAATTCTTCCACGGTCCCATACATATTTAACTTGTTCAAATGGACTAAATGGTGGGTGTTAGAGTCAAAGAAGTCATAAAGTTTGGCCACAAACTGTGTCTAACCAAAATACCCTTGGTGTGTCTTTTTTTTCCATTGTCACCATTGCCATTATTCTGGATCCAGATGTAGAACACCATAATGAAGGTTGGATAAATCATCAGTAATTCCATGCAAAGATAAATAATGTTCCATTTGGGTGACCCATCCTGTGGGATTTGATCCATAAAAAAATTTCACCTCAATTCTAGGATGGTGGAGGTCTTGAGAAAAGTGGGTAGTATGATAATACTGGTAATGGTAAAAGTCATGGTCATTGTGATAAGAGGGTTGTTTAGAAGAGGAAGGGTTCTGGGAATGGATCATGAAGTGTTCAAAGGTGTATTTGAGGTCTTTGATGTAGGAAAATTGTTCCTTGAGGGTCTCAATATATTAATTGATTAAGCTAAGGTTGGAATTAATATTCTTGCTGTATTCCTAGTTTTTGTGGGTGTCAATAATCAAAGTATTGAATTATTGGGCTCTTGTGGTAGAAATTTGGAAAAATGGGAAGGGAAATGGTATAGGGGAGACAAAAGGGGTCTAGCGGGGTGGGTGGGACTATTGAGAAGAAGAGTTTCAAATGATAGGTACCACAGGGAGAAAAGGGGGATTCAATGGGATAGGGGCCAAATAAGGGTGTCGGAGAAGGTTCAGGTCCACAAAACAAATTATGTTAAAAATGATAGGTATCATTGGAATCAAGACGAAGAGAGGAACCCAGTGGGATAGGTCCCAAATAAGTGTGTCGGTGGGACAACTATAATTTTTTTTTTTTTGTAACTCATGCAAAGTTATACTCCAGCATGAAAAATATTGTAGTGGAAAAATGCCAAAATGATTAACATGAAGTAATGTGTAGTAATTTTGCAACCATAATTCATAAGGCACAATTGTGCGGCAATAAATATTGAATGTTCTAGTTTTTTTTTTGTTTATGTCCCCAGGGGTAGGATATTCAGGGTTTCTACAGACAAGGGTTTTCCCTATTCTATAGCTCTCTGATATACGTGTGAGGTCCAACAATAGTACTCGACACAATATCTCAGGGCACCAACTAAGGAGGCTAGACCGTGCCCTTAGTCTTACTACCCGACTACTTGAGTACTAGAGAGTATCTTACTAAGTGTTGTTCTCAGTGGAACTATAGAAATCAGGAGGCCAATCGGTTTATCTATGGAGGGATTCAAGAGATCCAGGCCAATCTCTATACGGGTTTTGTATGATGCTCTACCACTCAAAGCGGTACCAATAGGGGTTACAAGGGTGTCCAACAGATGTGCACTTTAGTACCTCTTGTATTTCCTGTGTGTATGAATCCTTGACCACAGGTTTATGTGCGTAATGACATATCTTTGTAGCTTTAAGACGTCAGAATACGTCTCTACCCTGAAAAAATTTAACCCGCAATTTTCTGCTGAGGAAGGTGCTCTAATACCACTTGTAGTATTCCATATATAAAATAGTATGCAGAACATAAATATTTTACGATAGAAATGGCAGAGAAACAATGATATAACCAGAACAATGATAGAATAATACCATAATAACA
>SNQJ01S0002546.1:200650-236635 GCA_010110895.2 Picea sitchensis | reverse complement strand
GTCTGTCAGAAATGCTCTGTAAACATTTAAGAAAAAAATTCAATGTGGCAGGTCTTTGACGTATCCCAAAAAAATTATTATATTTTTTGTAACAATAGTTCGAACACCAGAGAATGTATTGGAAGGCCAAACTTTGGATATGCTACCATATCAAACATTGCCATAAATTTACCTAGCATAAAATGATAAACCAAACATTCGAATTAATGCTAGCATTAATCCACCTTCGACGAATGCATAACAAAATATATGATTCAAAAAGACCATATACGATCAAATACTTTGGATATGCCAACATATATAACATTGGGAATAACGAATCTGACAATAAGACCTCCAATCCCTTGTCCAATCAGATCATGACAAATATGGTATATAAAATTGATCTTTTCAGTTCCCTGGTTCCAACAATAGATAATATGGAAATATTTGTGGTCAAAGAACAGACTAATATGATGTCAACGATTTATCGATCGCTATAGTCCCTCTATTCCTACGGCAGGGACTAATAATAAAATCTTAAATAAGATGATAAATATTTTGTATGGTCTAGTGCCTTGATTTGTCAATCCCTCTCTTTATTAGTCCCGACCTAATAAGGGAATATACTTTTCATTTTGTAGTTAAAATGAGTTGATTTTCTATTCATTCACTATACATAAACCAAAATTTTATGATATTCTACACATTTCTCATTATAGAGAGAGGGGGGTTTGGTGTCTGAGGTCGAATGTTGGGGTTTTGAAGGAGGGGTGTTGCATCATAGGAAGAAAGATGACGAATGTTGCAGGTGTAGTAGAGGTACAATTTTTTTACTAACAACTAGTCCTCTCATGAATACGATGTCGCTTACCAAAAACCGGGATGATAAAGACATATAGTTGTAGTTTAAATTGAAATGATGAAAGTTTCGGCCTAAATAACTAGGGTTTTTGTAATAGGGTCTATAGATGGAGGAAATTATTAGGGTATTTACATATTGATCCATCAAGAAGTGGGGCTCTAAGAGGGCGTATATCCAAAATTAGCAACCTACAACTTGAGAAAAAATGGGTTGATATGATTCCTTTTGATACATTGATACTCAAGTCCTTCCTTGATCATTTTCTCTGTATGCGGTGAGAACCCTAGAACTTGAAGTTGTATTGAAAAAATGATCCAGATTATATTGAGAATGACATGACGACAAAGATATAACAAGGAAACACACACAAATATTGCAAGAAACAAAGTAATACATTTAAACTCAAATTCTATTAATGACTATATGGAATACAAAAGGTTGTAAAATGCAAAGCACACAAGCTAGCTAGAATGGTGGTAGCTTATCTCTAAAGATAAAGATGCGACAACTACGTTAATTCATCAGAAGCTAATTACAAAGAGGCCAAAAAATCCTTTTAACATAAAGCATCAATGAGAAAAATCTAAACATCCAAAACCCTAACCCTAGAAGGTGAAACACCAAAAGGTTTGTGGGCCTAGATGTGGTTAGTTGATATGTCAAATTCCATGGGGCACAACTTTTGCGTACGATCTTCATTTGGGGCGCTCAATACCTCGTCGGAAAGGTCTATCCGAGGAATATACACTATGTTCAGCATAACATTTTCCTTATTAACATGTTAGGCATTGTCGAGCCAAACAAATGTTGTTCGGGACCTCAAAACGACCTTGAAAGTTTGGGACCCAAAAAACTGTAGAAAAGCTGCCAAGATGTGGAACCATCCTAAATTAGTGGAACAGGTGGGTGGCCACCGGTATCCACCTGGATCAGTCCTCCCCCGTTAGGAAGCAATTTTCCCCATTGTGTCAAGTTCTACCATCAGATGGGGAAACTTATGTTGAATTTGACTCCTGGTGAACCACTTGCCCTGGTGAAGAAGTTTCCCTATTTTGAGACTCGGTAGAGTTGGATGTTTTATTGGCAGGTGCCCTTCATTTTGTTGTCCATGATCCAATCAACGATCACTTGTTCAATGCAGTAAGGACATAATTCTATAGGGGCCAAGTGCTCAATTGCATCCGAAGTGTCTAGGAGAGGTGGAAAGTATGGGTGAAGCGATTCCACATTAAATACCGAGTGCAAGCCAAGGAAAAGGGGAATACTTAATTCAAAAGCATTCTCACCCACAACCTTGGTGATGGTGTAAGGCTCGTATCAGAGTGCGCATATATTCTGATGGGGTCCTGCAAGGAGCTCTTTCTGCAAATGCAACCATACCTTATCTCCCACCTGAAATTTGTGTGGTACCTGATGTTGATCGTGGCATTGCTTGTACTTGGTGTTAGATTTTTGCAAAATTTCATGAACTTGTTGTTGAATGTGTTGGCTTCGCTCAACAAATTTGGTTGCTTAATCAGCCTCGGTCTGAGCATGGGAGGACTCTTCATGTGTAGCTGCAATGGGCATAGCTACATCAATGGGGGACAATGGCTGGAACCCCAAGCACACCTAAAAAGGATTGTGGCCAATAGAGTTATGGAGGGCTCTATTGTAGCTATGTTGAACATAAGGAAGGCCTTCATCGCATGTGTGTGGATGTTTGGAATTGCACATCCTCGGGATATGGACAATCATCTTATTGATCATCAGTCCGTGGGTGGAAGGAAATCGATTTGGTAAGCTTGTGTCCATCATCAACCATGGACTGGACCAAAAAGTACACAGGAACCTATTGTCTTGATCTAAAACAATGGTCTGTGGGAGGCAAAAATGAACCCAAACACGTTCAAAGAAGATCTTAGCGGTGGCCTTGATTGTGATGCCCTTCTTGCAGGGTGCCAAAACTTCCATGTTAGAAAATCGATCAACGATGACGAAGACAAAGTCATTCCCATGCTTGGTTGAAGGTAGAGCAGACTTGTAATCCATGGAGATGGACTCCCAATGCTTATCAGGAATAGGTAGAGGGGTGTATAAGCCCTATTTTTTGATGGCGACTTCGAAAATGGTGTAGGTTGTTCATGATCTAATGTACTTGCAGGCATCTTGTTGAACTTCAACCAATAAAAATGCGTTTACTATACTGCCATTGTTTTGTCCACACCAAAGTGTTTTGTTGCTCAATTGTAATGAGCTTCCCAAATAATCTTTGCATGCTCGCTTAAAGGAACACATGGATGGATTAGATGGCATAACAACCTATCCTGGAGATGAAAGTTTGGAACTGGTTTGCCTACGCTCAATGTTTGATAGGGAGAAACAAAGTCAGAGTCACTATTGTATAATTGTGGCCACTCAGACATCTCATGCCCACAAGAGTTAAGAACTGTGGTTAGCACCACAATTGGGGGTCAACTGAGGTAGTACGCAACATGGTTTGTGTTTCCCTTCTTATACTTGATGTTCAAGTGGAATTGTTGTAGGTACGTGGACCTCTTCTGATGGTGGTCATTCTGTAACGTTCCCTGTGTCTGCGTGAATTGCAGAGGTCTGTGATTAGTGTGGATGATCGTTTCCTTCCCTGGAATGTAGGCTTCCACTCTCGACATGCCTACACAATGGAGTACATCTCTTTGTCGTGCATGGGGTATCTACAAGCAACATCTAAAGCATAGGCCATTGGATGCCCATACTGAGTGAGGACTATACCGACAACATAGTCTAAAGCATTTATCTCAATTTGAAATGGTTGTTGCAGGTTTGTCAAAATAAGGACTAGTGTTGAGCAGAGGCATAATTTCAAATCCTCAAATGATTTCGATTGGGACGCAGTCCAAACAAACTTGGCCTTTTCTCCACCCTTGGTCACCTAACTTAGGGCCCAAACGATATGAGAGAACCCTAACACAACTTGCGGTAGAAGTTGGTGAAACCCAAGAAGCTACAAAGCTTGGTCAATGTCTTCAGGGCCGACCAATCGTGGATGACTTGGATCTTGGTCGTATCCACATGCACACCCTACTCATCCATGATGTATCCCAAATATTGGATTCTTTGCTTGCCGAAAGAACATTTCTCCAGATTGGCATATAACTTGTGTTGTCTCAGGATGCCCAAGACCTACTGAATGTGCTTCACATTTTACTCCCGGGTTTTGCTAAATATGAGGATGTCATCCAGATATACGACCACAAAGGAGTTTATGAATGGTTTCAATATATCATCCATCATCCACATGAATGTGGTCGAGGCATTAGTCAAGAAAAAAGGCACGACCAACCTCTTGAAGAGACCTTCTTTAGACTTGAAGGTTGTCTTCCATATATCAGTTCACTCAATCAACATCTAGTGGTAGCCTAACTTCATATCAATATTTCTAAAAAAATTGGCTCCCTTGAGTTGATCGAGAAGATCATCAATTCAAGGGATTGGGTACTAGTTTTTAACTTTGATCTTGTTTAGGGCTCTGTAATCAATACAAAGTTTCCATGTCCCATCCTTCTTTTGTACCAAAACAATTAGGCTCCTGTAAGGTGAGGAGCTTGGTCTGACGTGGACCTTCATAATTAGTTCTTAGATCTGGCGTTTGATTTCTTCATTCTCCATAACAAAACGCCTATATACATGGTTGTTAGGAAAAAGAGCATTATGTGTCAAATCAATTGAGTGCTTTACCTAACATTGCAAAGGCACCCCAGTAGGCGAGGAAAATATATCTTTTTGCTCTTCTACTATCTTGTCCACCTGTTGTTGTTATGTAAAGAGACCTCGTGTAGAGGTTTTGGCGGTTGCAGTGCCCTTCCATTCACCTTCAGACCGGACCATAAATAAGACAAATCTCCCATTCTAAAAGACCACCTTTCAAAATTTCTTTGTGGAGGTCAAAGAGATTGCAGTAGTTGGGACTTCCTCCGGTACCTTGTAGAGTTGACCTCCAAAAATAATAATGACACTACAAGGCCTAAATTCATAATTAACATGATGCTTCCACATATATGGTTGTCTTAAAAGAACATCACAAACTTTAAGGGGGACAATATCACACAGTACCTCATCTTTGAAGGGTTTSATGTTCTAGTGCAAGCGAAAATGTTGGTTGACGTGGATGTCTCGTCCTTGGCTGAGCCAACCAATAGTGTATGTCTAAGGATGCARCATCATTGTTAGGTTCAATCTCTTGATGACCTTTGTTGAGATTAGGTTCTTATGGCTACCGTTGTCAACAATGAAATGCAGGGGGGTCCCCTTCACCCACATCTATGAGTGGAAGAGGCACTCTCCTTATTCAAGCTCCTCTAGTTCCTCTGTCTGGAATTTTGTGATAGCAATGGTGACATTGGGTTTTGCGTCAATGATTCATTTTCCCTTATTCAGTTCCAAATCAGATTCTGAGTGGGCATCCGACTTTGAGGCTTTTGTCTTAGCCAACAATGATTGTTTGGAGTGACTTTCATCAATGTTGTGCCAAAGGATTTTGTGGAACTCACATCACTTTCTAGTGTCCTTCTTTGATTTTTCGTTACCCTTCTTTGTTGGTGATTTGGATTGGTTTTCCTAGGGCTGGTTATCTTTGCTCTATCCTTTACTTTGGGAGTTAAGGCCACCTTTACCATACTTCTGCTGCAATGGGTTTGTAGGGATGGAATCCCACTTATTCTTTTGCTTGAAGTTTTGCTCGATCTTGACAGGATATCGGTAATAGTCTCCCAATGAGGAGATATCGAGGAACTCCATATCTGTTTGGATTTACCTATGTAGGCCACTGCTATACTTAAGGACCAGGTGTCGCTCGGAGTCTCGAATACCTAGCTTTGTGCACAAGGTATGGAAGATGTTGGTGTACTGCGACACCGTTTCGTCTCTCTCTTAAAGTGGACTTGTCCATCTCATGTACTAGTCATCATAGTTTCCAACAGGGTAGTATTTCTCCTTGAGGGCATTAACAAAAGCCACCCAAGTGGGTTCTGGCCCAAAAATTGCAGATTCATCTCCAACATGTTACTAACAATAATTTTCCCACCAATATTTAACATGGGGAAGAGATTTAAGGAGTGTGAAGGTGATTTTTTCATTGTTTGAAATTTTTTGGATAGAGAAATAACCCTCTAGTAGACTTAACCATTTTTCCAAAGCTTCAGTGTTTATTTGGCCTTCAAATAAAGAAATATCAAAGTTAACTTGTACCTTGAAGGGTGTCGCACCTCTGAAGTGACTTCTAGTTGAAGGTGTTGTCATCATTGTTGGCAGTCGTCGAAGGATCTGGGTGAAATTATCCATCATTCGTTCCTCTGTTGTGTGAGGGCTTCCTCGAGCAACAATTTAATAGGATCTCATGCTCTATTGTCCATCTTTTCTTCTGCCATGGGTTGGCGAGAGCGGTTGTTCTCAAGAGAAACTAGCACAAGACCCAACTCTCTATACCCTGACCTTGTTGGGGACATGCACTAAGAAACAACAAGGAGAAGATTGCTCTGATACCACTGATCCAAATTATATTAAGAACAACATGATGGAAAATATATAACAAGGAAATACATAGAGATACTGCAAGAAGCTCAGTAATATAGTTAAACTCAAATTCTATTAATGGATTTCTGTAATACAAAAGACTGTAAAATGCAAAACACAGATGCTTTCTAGAATGGTGGTAGCTTATCCACGAAGATAGAGATGTGACGACTATGCTCATTCGTAAGAAGTTGATTACAAAGAGGAGGAAAATGACTTTTAACATTAAGCATCAATGAGAAAACCTAAACATCCAAAATCCCAACCCCAGAAGATGAAACGCTAAAAGATTTGTGGGCCTTAATGTGGTTAGTTGATATGTGAACTTTCCGGGGGCACAACTTTTGCATACGATCTTTGTTTGGGGCACTCGATACCTTGTTAGAAAGCTCTAGTCAAGGAGTATACATTTTGTTCAACCTAGAAGCTATGTTTTGTTGCATTCTAGGTGTTTTCGAGCCAAAAAAAACGTTGTTTAGGGCCTCAAAATGGCCCTAGAAGTTTAGGACACGAAAAACCATAGAATAACTGCCAAGACGTGGAACCATTATGAATTGGTGGAACAAGTGGGTGGCCACCAATATCCACCTAGATCAATGAATCTCTATGTCGTGTAACAAATCTCTATGGTATCAAAATTATTCTCTCTCCATAGTAAGAATCGTAGCAATGCACACAATATCGAATGGATCTGAGTGGTATTGATGAGATCTCTCTATCTGGTGTAATGGATCTCAACATCATTGAACCTTCCAATAATGAAGCATGTATTGGTTGTGTGGTGAAATAGGATAAAAGTCTTGTTGTTGTAGAAATTTTCACACTAGAAGATGTGACTACGACCCTCTTATTAGATAATGCTACTTTACTTGGAAATACTTTGATGATCAAACTTTACTTGGAAATACTTTGATGGTCAAATGACCCAAGTACCTTGTTGAACCAACATGGTTAAGAGAGTTACTATTTTGGTGTAGATTGGAGGCCCTAAGAAGTCATTTCCCGCAGTTGATCACATATCTAGTGTTGTGATAGACTCCCCTCACAAGATCATGACAATGTACTAGGAATTATTAAAGATGATATCAACAAAGTAGAGGGAGTGGCGAGTTGACAAACTACATAATCAACTATCTCGAAGGGTTGGTCCAATTTATCTCTTTCCAATGTAATTGAACGAATCTTTACGAGATAGGGTTCTAGGAATATTGTTAACTATCAATACTAGTGAAATAAGTTGAAGACGCCAAGGAACAATGGAGGACGAAATCCACTCATGAACTACTCAGAGGACTCACTCTTTGAGGACCATTTTTTTACTCGCTTTCCTTGTTGGGAGACTTAGTGAATAAGTCATTTATCATTGCGGGGGATTATTCACTTAACTCTTCGTTGAATAATACCTCAGGGAAGTGGTTTGGGAATGGCATTGAGGCGTTGTTGGATAATAATTTAATGGAGCGCAACCGAGTTGGTTTCGAGGAGGATCAAATCTATCCTAACAAGCCCTTTTTTACTTCCATGTTGATTTTGGATGGTGGATCTCATGCGAATACTTTTACATATGGGTGTTTTCCACAGTGGGGCATTACTCTCGTACTTAGTATAAATCATTCTAACTTGGACACCAAAAGATATCCATATGTTGTTGCAAGTCTAGGGTTTGTGGGGGAGAAACTAGAACTTGCAGAGTTTCAAAGTTGCTAGCCTAATGATCCATAAAAGGGAGGCTCATAGCCTCTCCATCTCACCAACACAGAGTCCTCTACAAAATAAATATAATCTGTGTTCTCATCACCTTATAGAAAACTCGACTAGCAATGCCAAAGTTGCGTTTACCAAGAAAAAAAAACCAATTGACCATCCCCAGTCGAATTAACCCCTTGAGGAGGAAATCATATTTCTTGGAATCGAGTCAGAGTAATACAAGTCGACCAAATTGAATCAAATGAAAGAAATTCGACTAAGTCGATTCGACCAAAGTTAGGTCAAACCGACCAAAGAAAAGCCTAGTCGAACCATGGGCAGACTTAATCGACTAGAAGTTGTTGACAGTCGATTACAAAAGAGGAAAACGGTCCATGAAGGAGATGAAACACTCAAAGGCAAGTTGGGATGGACAACAATGAAGAGTATAACCCAGAGGGAAAATTTAACTAAAAGTTGGGTAGGAAAACATTTGGGAGGTTGATTTTTTTTTAACCCATGATGCACAAAGACACCCCGACAATTTTGGCAACCCACAACAACAAGAAAAACATATGTAAGTTGATTTTAATGTTCACCGACAAAAAAAAATGTATGGGATGAAATTGATAGCAAGTGAATTTGCAAAATGTGTATTTGATTCGTGGGTGGTTAATCAACACCCAAACAACCCCAAAACTCAAAGTATGACCTATATGTGAGATATGGGCAAAGAAAAACACCCAAGAAAGTTGAGAATGTGCCAACGACTCTAAAAATGAAATTAGAAACCCCCAATGAAATAACAACAACTTGAGAAGGATGGTAGTTGATTCCCAACTCAAAATTAATGCACACCTATGGTTAAAGAGTTGTTAGGTTGGCTTACGAACCCATAATGACCATATTCATATTAAATGGGATCAAGTCCAAATTAGTATAGAATTCCATCTGCTAAATAAAACACAGACAAACATTAAGTTACGGTGCACACATTAACCATTCATGAACAATACAACCACAAACAATCATCACACATAAGCTCAGAATTTACCCTGGAAACCCAAACGGGAAAACCAACTTTCTTTTGGATTTGACCAATCTCTTTATTATTCATCCATGGACAAGTTACAAGCTCTCTGGTACATGTCTATGCTCCTCAATGACATCTGTGCAACTTCTCTACATCATTCATAGCCAAATAACCCCTCTCTCATTGTGGGGAAACATTATATAGAATGTTGAGTCGACCGAGAGGATAGTTGGAAGGTCAGGTGTCCTAAACGTTTCAACTTCTCTCTGGTCCGCTTCTCCTTCTTTTGTTTATTTTTTTTTGTCTTTTCTCACATGTGGAAAAGGTATTATGAATGTCTCTTTATTCCTTTACATATAAAAATACACTTCCTAACTTTACACATATTACATACAAAATGGACATCATTCGTGATGGCATGGTTCCCTTCACACCAACAAGTTTATTTCCTTCTTCGTCCACAACCTTAAAATTTGCCCATGTTGATAATCTTAGAGTCCTACGTTGATAGCCAATTGTTCTTATCAAATCTGATTCAGATCACCCAAGGTCCATAATATCTCCACTGGTAGGAAAAAAAGAAGGGTAATTAGATCAAGAGGATGAGTCTCCTTGGTGGTTGGTGAGGATATTAGGGTAAACTAGATAGTGGTTTTGGATGGTTGAATGGTGGTTGATAAGTTTTGTGGTTGTCGGGTCTCTATGTCTTCAAGAATTTCTTGGAGACGATAAGAATGGGCACCACTTATTGTCTATGGTCCTATAGTCCTGTTATCCCCTAGCCTAGAGATAACTAAGGAGATCATGTCTCGAGGTCCATCGGTCCTAGACATGGAGTGCCAAGAGCCAGACAACTTAAGCATGGCCTCAGAGGGCCCCTCTTTTCTTCAGTGCAGTCCACATATCACCATCAACAGTATTCATCACACCGTCTTGGTCCTAAATGGCAATGAGTCTTGCCCCAAGGGGTATTAAGTCTGGGTATCATGGTATGTATAACTTTGATTTTTGAATCACTTGAACATGTTGTATTTAACCCTTCTTCATTTCATGATGTTTGCTTGGAAATTATGCTCTTGCCTCGTTCATACATAGGAGGGTGACATGATGCCCTAGTAAGTTGATTTCCCTTTAGGATGGGTTGCTACTGGGTGGATCTGTGAATAGTCATTGTTCGTTCCATCGATACTTACCACTTTCAATCTTTACTCCTTTCATATCCCCTATCCTTGTTTGGGAATTGGGATTGGATACACTATGAAGGGTTGTACCTTACTTTGTGGGAAGAAGGGGCTAAAGGCCCAGAGGGTAAAAGTAGTTGGAAAGAGTTAAAAGCCAGTTTTGAAACCTTCGAGATGCTTCACCCAGGGATCCCCGAGAAAGCAATGAAAATATTCTCAGTAAGAAAAGGGGACCCATAAGATAAACACTCAAGGTACTATTTGATGGATAAGAGGTCTTGTCATGAACCAACCTATTATTACCATGGGCATGTAACGATATGACACTACCACCTATCTAGTCACCAAGCCAGGGTAGTGACTCTGGGTGGCATAGCCAAGAGAAAGGGGGTCTCATTGCGATCCAACCTTCTCATTTCTGTGAAATTTTTGTGTATAACGTTGTCACCTCTGGTCATCAAGCTAGGATAGTGGCCCTACACTGTTTCCTTGAAATGCAAGAGAAAAAGATCAAAATAAATAAAGCTAAGAGTAAAAGGTAATGAATGGGCTAGGAAACAATTGCATTCATGACAAGGTGCAACTCGCCCTCTACAGAAGGCACCCACAGGTAAGACTTTACATTTCCCTATTATCACATGCACCCCATGCCCAAATATTTACCCCATGCCACCTCATACACTTACATGACTTGGACTAGATCCCACCTGGGAAACACCCCAAACTTAAGAGAGATTAGCCCAATAGGACACCCTGAGACCTTCTCCAAACCTAACTTGTCAAATTGCATAATGTCTTTGAGAATTTGTCTGGGTTAAGGGGGGTTTGATGCAAATGTTTGGGTAATTTAATTATTGGATGTGATTTACATGCTATGATCCCTATGACTGATGAACCCCTTGAGGGCGTACTTTTTATTGCTGCAGGACCTCACCTGGTGGACATGTACACATGAGGGAATGATTAGCTTGGACCTTCGTGGGGGAACAAATCCCGCAGATGGATGTTGAAACGCTAGGCAGGGGTAAGAAGAGATTGAAAACTTGCACCGAGAGAAAGAAGGACATTGCCTTTGGAGGCACCTCGACAGACCTAGACCCAAGGGATATTAATCTTCCCACATGGATGTTAGCCCTTGAGGGCCTTGGACGTCACCGTGATAGCCCTAGATGTCATCTAGAGCTAGGGTTTCATCTTTGGAGGCATTTGTGAGCCTGTTAGCACATGTGGGCATAATTTTAGGCCTTTGGAGGCCAAGCGTTCCACTTTCCCTGCTCAACGTTCCACATATGGGGCTCTGTTAGAATGTGCTCGTTTAACCATAGACAATATCACTATTGTCAGCCAACCATAGGTTGAAGCCACCCTCCGAGCACCTTGACCTTGACAGAGAGAAGAATCATGGTAGCAAATCAATAGCCAAGCAAGGCTAATGCACCAAGCAAGAAGTAACCAAAGCTGATCAGAGAGTCCAACCCAGAAAGATAGAAACAATAGACTTCATAACTGGCGGCAACACCTTCACCAGGACTTGTGCATAAGACTGCCAGACTGCAGTGTGCACAAGTATCTCTCTGCGATTCTGAGAAGTGTGTGGAAAGTGAAGACTGGCGCCCTGTATTTATGCTGGTTTTGGAAGACTGCCTAGGCCGACTTCTCACTCTAGGTACTAATTAATTCATATTAATTATCTTCCTTAGCTGACATCTCTTCTAGGGTTACATTCACTTCTTTTCTTGCTTCTGGAATATTCTAATCTTGTCAAAGGTCACAATGGAGGTTGATACCTCCCGAAGCTACCATAATATCAACACCCCCTCCTAGCTAGGGAGGTATAACTGATAATGGTCTTGAGCACAAACAGACCATTCAACTGGTAGCATCATGAGCACCATCATTATTATCCAACTGGATAATCTCCATGACAATTGGTACAAGTCTCAACTGATAGAACACAACTGTGTTTATCCATAGTAGTACAGAACTACTCAATTCGTGATACATAGTCACAAACAATGGAACATATCCACCACAGTAGCATACTTCTACTGTATGGAGAGATACACTCTCCATAGTAATTATATCAATTGATATCAACTTGCACATAAACAATGTTATGATATAAACTGAGTCATCTGGGCCATTCTTCCACTCACATCTATGATATCTAGAGGAGTACTTGCCCTTATATTAGAACATCAATGTTGGGCTATCTGGACTATTCTTCTCAAGCAAGGAAAAATAACTGTCATGATTTTTTAGCCTAGACCATTCCCTATACTGGGTCATTCCTCCGACACTAAACAAAGTGCAACCTGGAGAGAATGAGTTTGCCCTAGGGAATGCATGTCCTTGATCACTGAACCTGGACCATTCTCCTATCTAGGCCATTCCTCCGGCACTAAACAAAGTGCAACCTGGAGAGAATGAATCTTCCCCAGGGAATGACTGTCCGGACCATTTCCTAAGGAAATGATTGTCCTGCACCAACCTCCAAAAAAAGAGCATTCTTCGAAATTGCTCACAAGTGTGAGCTTCGAAAGAATGACTGTCCGGTGAGGCAGACCAGTCTTCTTGACCACTAATAAAAGTGACCGTCAAGAATAGAGACCGTCCTATACCATTCCCCAGGTTAACCACAATAGGAAATTGTTGTCTATGGTACATCATCAATCCATCAAATCATTTTCATTACGAAAATGACCGTTCGATCTAGACCATTTTCCGAACTAGAAAATGCTTGTCCGTCAGAAATCTCAAACCACTTTTCAAATTGGAAAGGAACAACCCAAGTTGGACCATTTTTCAAACTTTAAAAATGACTATCCTCAATTCAATGATATGTCAGTGCTCCCTCCCAACCTGGAGAGTCATTTCTTCCCTTTCAGCTAAGGGAGTTATTTCCACGATCCCAAATTTGTCTTGGAAATATGCGAACTTTATTCTGGATAGAGGCTTTGTTAGGATATCTTTTGTCTGCTCATATGTGGGGATATATCGGAGCTTTACTTCTCCTTCTTGGACTTTATCTTGAATAAAGTAGTATTTGATCTTAATGTGTTTTGACCATTCATGAAACACTGGGTGTTCTCATAGCCTTATACAACTCTAATTGTCATAGTGTATTATGGTCGAATCTGGAACCTGATCAAATAATCCAGAGATTATCTTTCTCAGCCATATTGCTTCTATACATGCCCCACATGCTGCGATATATTCTGCTTCTGCTGGGCTGAGTGAGACAAACTTTTATTTCCTGCTGCCCCAATATATCATAGTGGAGCCCAAGTTGAAACACATCCCTGAAGTACTCTTTCTATATTTTGCACTTCTTGCCCAATATGAATCTGTGAATCCATGAAGTTGTATGTCACTGCATGTGGTATATCTTAAACCATAGTTTAGTGTCCCCCAAATAAATCTTAGAACATGCTTTGCAGCTGTCCAATGCTCATGTCTAGGTTCCACCTGGAACTTGCTTAGTGTGTTCACGACAAAGCAAATGTCTGGTCGAGTATTTACCAAATACATTAATGACCCAATCAATTGTCGATATAGTGATGGATCTACTGGATCAGAATATGAGTCTCTTACTTTTCTTATATTTGTGGTCATAGGAGTGTCCATGGATTTGCAATCCATCATTCCAAACTTCTAAAGAATCTTTATTGCATACTTTCCTTGTCCAAGGAATAATTCGCCATGCTTCTGCCATACTTCTAGTCCCAAGTAATAATGCAAGAGACCAAGATCTTTCATGTCAAACTCATAAGCTAGTTCCTTTTTGCACTGGATGATGAGAGACTCTTCACCTGTTAGGAATAGATCGTCGACATATAACAGTAGAATCACAGGTGCATTGTTCACGACTTTGTAGTAAAGATTTGGATCCACATGACTTTTGGAGAAACCAAGTCTCATTAGATAGTTGTCTATTCTGGCATACCAAGCTCTTGGAGCTTGCTTGAGTCCATATAAAGATTTCTTTAGTCTGCAAACATGAGTGTCTCTGGAATGTACTTCAAACCCTTGAGGTTGTTCAATGTATACTTCTTCTTCAATTGCTCCATTGAGGAAAGCTATCTTTACATCCATCTGATGTAAACTCCATCCCATGGAAGCGGCAAGAGACATGATAGCTCTAATAAAAGTATATCTGGCAATCGGAGCAAATGTTTCATAATAGTCTTCTCCCTCCTTCTGGGAGAACCCTATATCTGCGAACCTTGTTTTATATTTATCCACGCTTCCATCTGTTGCATGTTTGATCTTATATACCCATTTTGAAGTTCCTACTGTTTTTTCTTTAGGTCTAGGCACAATTTCCCATACATCATTTTTCATGATGGACTGGTGTTCTTCTGTCATGGCTTATTTCCATTTTTTCTTCTGAACTGCCTCTTCAAATGTGGTAGGTTCTTCATCTAGAAGCTTTGTCATACATGCTGCATAGCTGGAGAATATTTTGGGCTTCTTACTTTTTTTGAAGGTCCCACTTGGGGCCTTGAGTATTTCTGCTTCTTGTAGGGTAGCTTCAAGCCAAGCTGGTCGTTTCTTGGTCTTAGGTACAATGTCTGAATCAATGGTCTCACATGATTGCATCAGATGATCAAGTTGTTCCTTTTCTTCATTCTGGTTTTCTGTAAGACATGTGCCTTCTTCAATATGCTCTTCATACTCTTCTTCTTTTATAGTTTCTTCTATGGATTTCTTGAAAGCCATCTTTTCATTGAAGGTCGCGTCTCTGCTGACTTCAATCTTATGTTGTTCTGGGATATAGATTCTATAAGCCTTGGATGATTCACTATATCCCACTAATATGCCCTTCTTTCATGAGGGTTCTAATTTATTCCTTTTGTCCTTTGGAATGTGAAAGTAAACAGGGCATCCAAATATTCTTAAGTTTTCCACATTAGGTTTCTTTCTTGAGAAGGCTTCTTCTGGAGTCAGATCCTTCAATATGCGGTGAGTACTTCTGTTCTGAACATATATTGTTGTCATGGCTACTTCTCCCCATAAGAACATAGATAAACCTTGATCGTTTAGTAGTGCCTTCACAGTTTCTTCAATAGATCTGTTCTTCCTTTCTGCTACACCATTTTGTTGAGGATTATGAGGAACAGTCAGCTCCCTCCTAATCCCTATCGATTTACAAAAGGCAACAAATTCCTTTGATGTGTATTCTCCTCCATTATCTATTCTCAAGGTCTTGATCTTCTTGTTTGTGAGGTTCTCTATCTCTGCTTTGAATTCTTGAAACTTGCTGAATACTTCGTCCTTTGTCTTCAAGAGATATAACCAAGTATTTCTTGAGTAATCATTTATGAAGATTACGTAGTAGAGAGAACCTCCTAGAGATTTGACTGGCATCGAACCACAAACATCTGAATGTATTAGATCTAGAATTTTGTTAGATCTATTCTTGCTGCTTGGGAATGGTTTCGTGATATTCTTTCCAAGAGCACATCCTTTGCAGTTTCCTTCATGCATAGACTATAGTTCTGGTATTCCTTCAACCATATTTTTGAGAAAAGGAAATGATTGATAGTTAATATGAGCGTACCTTATGTGCCAAAGGTCATTGGGATTGACTTCATCATGTACAAGAGCTTCTTCATTTTGTTCTAGTAGTCTATATAGATTTCCTTCACGGGTTCCAATAACCCTAGCATTCTCTATGCTGGAGTCTTTGTGTCAAGATAACACTTTTCCATCTACGAAAGCTATTATGTTTCCTTTGTCTTCTATGCAAGATATGGATACAAGATTCTTTTCTAAACCAGGTACATATAAGACATTGCTCAAATGAACATTGTTACATGTTTTCAACTTGACGGACGCTTGTCCAAATCCTTCGATTGGGTAAGTGCTTTTGTCTCCAAGCTCTACTTTGTACGATGTCTTCCTTTCATTTAGATTTGAGAGTTTGGCTTGATCTCCCGTCATATGCCTAGAAGCTCCACTGTCAATTATCCACATGTCATGTTCAATCGTTCCTGTGAGTGTTGAGTAGTGTAGATGACCAGTCTTTTCATTCATGATTTCGGTTGACTGGTGACTGGTCACGCTTTGATCCAAAACTTCAAACTTGACATTTCTTCCTTCTGAGAGTGCCAAGAGGTGCACTGGACTAAGGCCCACTTGAATACCTTCTTCTTGAGCGAGATGTTCCATCATAAGGTGTTGGATTGGGGTTTAAGGGTTTTTGCAACTGCACCTGCTAGTAATCCTACCGACAGTGTCTTGGAAGCTGCTCCTGCTAGTAAACCTTAGCGACAGTTCTTCAACGAGCTTAGTATCCTAATGGCTATGCTTCCTTCCAACAATTAGACTGAATTAAGGAGGTGTGGGCCCATAACCCGTTAGAATGTACTCGTTTAACCGTAGACAATATCCCTATTGTCACCCAACCATAGGCCGAAGCCACCCTCCGAGCACCTTGACCTTGACAAAGAGAAGAATCCTGGTAGAAAATCAATAGCCAAGAAAGGATAATGCACCAAGAAAGAAGTAACCAAAGTTGATTAGAGAGTCCAACCTAGAAATATAGAAACACTAGACTTCAGAACTGGCGACAACACCTTCTCGAGGACTTGTGCACAAGACTTCCAGACTGCAGTGCGCGCAAGTGTCTCTCTGCGATTTTGAGAAGTGTGTGTAAAGTGAAGACTAGAACCCTATATTTATACTGGTTTTGGCAGACTGCCTGGGCCAACTTCTCACTCTGGGTACTAATTAATTCATATTAATTATCTCCCTTAGCCAACATCTCTTCTAGGGTTACATTCACTTCTTTTCTTGCTTCCAGAGTATTATAATCTTGTCAAAGATCACAATGGAGGTTGATACCTCCCAGAGATACCATAATATCAACAGGCTCAACGTCACCCTAGAGGGGCATGAAGTCACCCTTGGAGGAGTTTTTGGATGCAAATTTATTTTAATTATGTCAAAATTGAATTTTTGTTGTAAACTGGCCAGGTCGGCCTTGTTTTTGACCTAAAAGTGAATTAAAGGTTATAATTTTTTATAAATAGACAAAAGTACTTGCATTTTTACATCACAACTTGTCATTGGAAGACAAGAGGTTTGAAATTTGCGCCCTATTAGGGTTATTGGCTGAAATAGCGAGGTACTACTCTTGTTTAAGGCTTGTATTTGCAACTTCGATCAATTTCTGGAGTTTTATGGTGATCTTGCATGGCATACTCATGATTATTCTTGATGCAAGTAAGTAAAATCTACATTTTGTCATCTATTGAATGGTTATTGTATGGTTTTATTTGCTCATACAAGATTATGAAATTGCATGGCGTATTTAATGCTTGAAGAAAGAAACTTCAGTTGCCACTTTCTTACTTTTTATTTGCCAAGCTTGCATTAAATTGATCTAGTAACCAAGAAAGAAACCCTAGAGCCCTAAAGTGCTAGCACTCTGGAGATTTGCATTTGGTTATTGTTACACAAGTGATACTCCATAAAAAAGTCTAAGGAGAGCAAGGTGCTAGGGACTATAAGTGCCTACACCCTAGTACTTTGTTTCATGAGGTCAAAATCTAGGAGGACTTACGTTGCTACTCCTCCTAGACTTTTTTCCTCTTAGACTTTTGTGTATCATCATTAATTAACAACCTTAGAAGAAACCACCCCCCTTGACTCCATTTACCCTTGAAAGACACTAGTCCTCTTCTTTTACTTCTTGATAAGATTACCAACCTTAACTCAAATTCTTCCACTTGATATTCTACTAATTTACTAAACCAATATAGATTACAAATCACTAAGTCTGTTGCTTTTAATATCATTGTTTCAACCTCTTCTTAGCAGCCTTATCAAGCATATTAACTAAGTAAACTAACCCAGAAATTGCACAAGCCAAAGCACTATCACTTTGAGGCTTTAAACTATCTTTGCTACTATTTTAAAAGTGCATTTTTGAAGCTGTTATAAATAATCTTGTTTCTATTGTAAATATTGTCATAACCACTATTTGCAGCCCTTATCAGCCCATACTAACAAAAAAACTGCCCAGAAACTTGTGCTAGGCAAATTGCTATCATTAAGTGCTAAAGTTGTGTGTTCTTGCCTTATAAAAGTACTCTTTTCTGAAGTGGTTTGTTGTTGTCATAGCTATTAAATTGTTGTTGTTATAAACACTTTGACAACCCCTTTTTTAAGTCATTTATTGACTTATATTCATCTTGAAAATTATGAGTGACAAAGTATTATCAAGTTTGCCATACCTTTTGTATCTTTTCCTTGTCATCATAAATTGAAATTTCCAAGATACATTGCTGCTGCTATAATCTCATATTTATTGTATATAACTTGTTCCAGAAGCATATACAATTCGTCTAAGAAGTCATTAATTATACTCATTGATATCATTGTTTCTACTAACGTTTGATGTTTCATTGCCAAAGGGCATGTACAAACCCATTTTCAATTTCCCTTGTCCCTTTAAATTTTATCCAAGTGACTTCTTCTGTTAAGTGACCTACAGAGAGGGGTGGGTTTCACCATGTCTTTCTGCCCTTCATCAACCAACTAGGTCCTGGGATGTCTCCCTTGGAGTGAGGTTTTCCTCCTCCTAAATAGAAAGAGGTATCCTATTGGGGTGATAGTGATAGGACTTCCTCTGTGTTACGTCAATCTAGTCCTACTTGCCTTTACACTTTGGGAAAGCATATATTGTGTGATAAAAAGTCCATATGTTAGATCCAATTGGATATTGGTGGCCACCCACATGTTCCAAATTCCAACTGGCTCATCTTAACAATCTTCAGTTCAACACGTTTCTCTGTAATGGGGACGTTTCTTTGTAATTGTGGATTATACAATTACAGAGCTATTCTAAATCCCTACACAACATCAAGGTGGATATTGGTGGCCGCCCACCTATTCCAACTGGCTTATTTTGGAAGTTTTCATGTCAGTACATCTTTATGTACTTCCAGGGCCATTTTGGGGCTCTAAACAATGTTTTCTTGGATTTCCACAATAAAAATGTAGACTAAGTTAGATTTTGACAACATAATGTGTAGTTCTCGAAAATACCTTTCCAACGGGCTATCACACGCCTAAAACGGAGATCATATGGAAAAGTTACGACCCTGGGAAGTTTTTTTCCAGAAAAAAATGAACTCGAATTTATATAGTGTATAAATCCATTTACATGGGGGTCACCAACAAATCAGTGAACTAACTTACCCCATCGGGGCCCACATGACTTTTGGCGCTTCATCTCCTAGGGTTAGGTTTTTGGATGTCTAGGGTTTTGGCATTCATGTTTATCATAAAAAATCCTTCAAAGCCTCATTGTAATAATATTCTGGAGGATGAGCGTAGCTGTCACATCTCTTCTCAGAGATAAAGTTGCCACCATTCTAGTGAGTCTTGTTCTCTGTATTTTTACAGTCTCTGTACATTTATTTCATTAATAGAAATCATGTATTGTTGTATCTCTCTGTTTCTGGCATTTTTTTAGAGTATTTCATTGTAATATCTCTGCTTTCATTTCGTTCTGAAAATAATTCAGATCAGTGGTATCAGAGCAGGCTACTCTTGTTCGTTTTACAATGCATGTCCCCGACGAGGTCCGAGTATAGCAAGTTGGGTCTCGAGCTTGTCTCTCTTGAGGAAAATATCTCTTGCACTCCCAATAAACCCTCTATTATGGTAGAAAAGAAAAATGACAGAGCAGAAGATCGTATTAACATTTTTCTTGAGCAAGCTCTCGCGCGACAGGGGAACAAAATGATGGAGAATTTTGCACACATCCTTCAACGCCTGCCGATAGCAACATACACATCTTCATTAAGCAACCACTTTGGAGGAACCTCTCCCTTCAAGGTACAAGTTAATTTTGATATTCCCGTATTTAAAGGTCAGATAGATGCGAATGCCTTAGAAAAATGGTTAAATCTGCTATAAGGATATTTCTCTGTTCACAATTTTTCCGACAGGGAAAAGATCAGCTTCGCACTTCTCAAGGCTCTCCCCCATGTCAAAAATTGGTTGGAAACTTACTGGGAGCAAAGTTCTATAGAGGAATCTGGAATATATGGGGCCGAGCCCACTTGGTATTTTTTTTTGGATGCGATCAAGGAAAAATACTACCCTGTTGATAACTATGAAGTCCAGTACATGAGATGGACCACACTGTGGCAAGAGAAGAGCCAAAAAGTGCCAGAGTTCACAAATACTTTCCATACCTTGCGCAAAAAGCTGGGTATCAAAGACCTCGAGAGGCATATGGTTCTGAAATAATGTTGGGCTCTGCATAGGCACATTGAAACCGAAATGGATTTCCTAAACATCTGATCATTGGGAGTTGCCTATCGATATGCTGTCAAAATCGAGTAGAAATTTAGGCACCAAAACAAATGGTGTTCGAAAGCTCAGGAGGTGTAGCGGTTTGAGAAAGCAAGCAGAGGCCAAGGAGTTGACCCTACAATGGAGAGATCAAAGGTCGATCCTTTCAAATATTGAGAAATCCTTCGTTGGAGGGAAGCAGAGCTGTAGAGGAGAGAAACCACAACAACCATTGATTTGGGATGCAATATTAGATCTGGGTCGTTGGATCAAACCCAGACAAGAGGAGAGCGCATGACAAAGGAAATAAGATCCCAGCCATTGGATCTAAGTGCAGGAGAAAGAGAATTGTTGATCGAAGTTCTCGGGCCGTAAGTCGTGGCCAAAGCAGAGTGGATCTCAACCATAGATCCCATCATGGAACATGATTCATAGATCTCACATTTTAGAGATTCGAAACTTCGGGAAAAATTGACCCTTCTTTCCCGAGGAGGAGAAATCCCTGAAGCTATGAAGTACCAGAGTGAATCTACATTGTAGATCATTAGGAGAGTGCAATCCATTGGATTCCTGAGTGGTTCGACGATTTGACACTCCAGGAGAAATTGGTTGTGGTTGCGCCTAGTGGAGAATTCCCCGAAGTCCCGAATTCCAGAGTAAATCTTGACCATCGGTTTCTGGGTACACATGTCCGTAGATTTCCATGTATTCGAAAATTCTGCTATCTGGAGGATTGTGGGTGAAAGTTATCTTGGTGTGAAAAGTCTTGAAGCTCCGAATTACTGGAGTTAATCCTAGCCATTGATCAAAGGAGAGTCTCAGCCGTAGATCTCCGCCCTTCACCAATTCGACGTTCGACAGTTTTGAAGTATGGTGGTCGTATGGAGTGAGAAGCTCCGAAGCTCGAAGTACCGAAGTTGATCCTAGCCATTGATCAAAGGAGAATCTCAGGCGTAGATCTTTTCCCTTCGCCAATTTGGCGTTCAACAGTTCGACAGTCTGGTGGTCGTCTGGAGCGAGAAGCCCCGAAGCTTGAAGTACCAGAGTTAATCCTAATCATTGATCAAAGAAGATTCTCAATCGTATATCTTCGTCCTTCACCAATTCGACATTCAGAAGTTCGGGAGTGTGGTGGTCGTCTGGAGATAGAAGCCTCGAAGCCTGAATCCCAAAGCCCAGATTTAATCACAGTAGTTGGGTTGTGGGAGGAGTGTGAGTCGTCGATTTCAGTTCAGTGTTCTACTATTCAGGAGGTTGCGTTTGTTGGAGTCGGAAAACTTCTGAATCCTAAAGTCCGGGAGTCCCAGATTTGATCTCAGTCGTAGATCAAAGAGCAAAGTGTGGACCGTTGATCCCTGAACTATTCGGGGGTTCACCAGTTCGGCAGTCTGGGAGATTTGTGTGTTAGAGTCATGGAAAAGCCCGAAGCCTTAAGTCCCTAAGTGAATCTCAACCATAGATCGTGGAGGAGGGAAGATAATCCCTGCCAGCCGTCAGAACTGGCCGTAAGAGTTTGGAGAGAGGAAAGATAGGGAGAAGACCTACACCCACCAGTCAAAGTCATTTAATCACCAAATTCGGTCGACAACAACTCTAGGAGATTGGAGTGTTAACAAGGTGAATGTTCAGGGAGCGCCGAAGTCCCAGAGCTAGAGAGAATACCTACACTTTCTGATCAAAGTCACTTTATGACCGAATTCGACCAGTAACCACTCCAGGAGATTGAAGTGTTGAAAAGGTGAATGTTCATAGAGCGCCGAAGTCCTAGAGCTCTAGATAGTTCCTTTTATTTGAGCGCTTGGTTCTATCTCACGGTCGCGTGAGATTTCCAACGAAGAAAAGGGGCTAGCACCTATGCTTTTGATTCTAGGTAAAATGGGCTTAGAGTAAAGCGCCCCCAGGTTTGGTTGGACATGCATAAAGAAATAAAAAGGGCCTGTGTACATTAAGAGAGGATCCAACATGGATCCAAGAGATAATTCGGCTCCAGAAGAATATCCTAAGATCAAGAGGTCGCACGACTCTTCTAGGAGGGGTAAGGGTTTGCATCACAGAACTTTGATTGAGACCACCATGAAGGCTAAGTACCTGTATGAGCAAGGTAACGACAAAGAATCCATGTAGAAATATTGGGAAGAATTAATGGACAATTTTCAAATAACCATAACTTCTACTCAAGACTCAGAATTGAGCATGTAAGAAGGCGTTGGAAAGGTATTGGATAATAGAATATAACTATTCACCCAGAAAATTGATCTGGGCAATCATTTTTTTCAGGGAATCATAAGAAAGAATTCTGATGCATTATTGAACCAGAATTGTACATAATTTCATGAATTTGTTAAATCAATTAGCCTAACAAGTTTTGTTGGCTGCATATTTTGCAGAGTTAACAACAATTAAATCAGAACAGGATCAACACAACGTTCAGAATCATGGAATATACACATGGGGATTACAACCATGAAGATGAGATCAGAGGGATGTATGTCAATATGGGTAATGAAGGTACAAACTCAAATGGACATGGTGAAGGAAAGAAAGAAAACATGAAATTGGTAGAGACCATTAAAATTTTGCAAAAGGATGTCCAAAGTTATAAAGATGATAATGAAAATCTTATGAAAGCCAAGGAGTAACAGAAGGGATTCAACATAAAGTTAATACAGAGCTTGGACATAATAGAAAAAAAGATGGATAAGGAGAATGACTCAAGCAAATCAAGAAGTCACAGGTCTCATGATGAAAGGACAAGAATAATAAGTGTTGGAAGACATCACCATCACTCACCAAGGCATTCCACTAGGAGAGCACACAATAGCTCAAGTCCATCCCCTGTTAGGAAACATAAGAGGAGGTATGGGGTGGATGAGTTACAAGGAGAAATGAACAAAATCAAGCCTCTTACATTTGATGGTGAGCACAAGAAGGAAGAAGATGCAGAGACATGGATGCTAGGCATGAGGAAGTATTTTCAATTGCATAATTACTCTTCACACGTAGAAGGAAGAATTGCCATCTATCAGCTCAAGGGAAAGGCATCCATGTGGTGGGACCAATTTGTGTAGGTGCGACACATTGATGAGAAAAGTGTTACTTGGAGGGAATTCAAAAGGTTTTTTCAAAATAAATACTTGACTAAGAGATACTATGACAAAAAAGATGAAGGAGTTCTTTGAACTCAAGCTTGGGAGTATGACCATAGATGAATATGAAAGAAGGTTTTTAGAACTGCTAAAGTATGTTTATTTCATCAAGGAAGAGCCAATTAAGATTCATAGGTATTTGAGTGGGCTGCCATCATTTATCAATGACAAGATACAATATGATGATCCCAAAACATTGGAGGAGACCATAAGGCGAGCTAAATGTCTTTATGATCAACATCAAAGAAGGCCAACTTTAAAAAATTCTTGGGAAGACAAGAAGAAAAACAAGAAGGAACCGAGGAAAAATGGGACTAAGCCACCATTCTTCAGAAATAATCCTTAGGGACAACCAACTTCTAGAGAAACCAAAATGACCAAGATAGTGGGGCAAAGACCAATGCAACTACCTATTCAATGTTGGGGTTGTGGGGCAAATCATATGTATAGAGATTGTCCTCACAGAGGTGAAAATTTAAGGACTGTTCACAATGTACAACAAGCTGATACAGTGGAGGACATGGGAAGAAATGTACCTAGGATCTATGCAGCCCTAGACAACAAGCAAGCTGATTTTTAGTCACATATGATTGAAGTGGAAGGTAAGATCAACAACTAAACCATTACTACTTTAATTGATTCAGGATCTAGTCATAGTAATATAGATCCTAAGATGGTGGAAATATTTCATTTGCGAAGAAGCAAGCTTGGAAAATCTTTGTTTGTGTAGCTGGCTATCAGAGCTAATAGAAAAATTAATGAGATGGTTAAGGCATGTCCAATGGACAAGAATGGACTGAGCACCAGGGTAGATTTGAACATCATACCTTTAGGTTCCTATGACTATCTAATTGATATGGATTGGTTGGACCAACACCATGCTATCCTAGACTGTTATAATAAGGCATTTACTTGCTTGGATGAGGAAGGGAACCTAAGGACAATATAGGGAATTCCTAGGGCAGTAACCGTCAAATAAATTTCAGCATTGCAGCTCAAGAAAAGTTACAGAAAAGGGTGTCAAATATATGCAACACATATGGAAGAGAGACCCAAAGACAAGGTGTCAAATATTGAAGATTATGCATTCCTAAAAGATTTTGAAGATGTATTTAAAGAAATACCAGGATTACCCCCTAAAAGAGACATTGATTTCTCCATCAGTCTGATGCTTGGAGCAACTCCAGTATCCAAGACCCCTTACATGATGAGTACACTAGAATTGAAGGAGTTGCAAATGCAACTTGAAGAGCTTCTGAAGGAGGGGTATATACGCCCAAGTGTGCCACCTTGGGGTGCCCTAGTATTATTTTTGAAGAAAAATGATTGAACATTGAGACTTTGCATTGACTTCAGGCAATTGAACAAGGTAACTGTGAAGAATAACTATCCCTTGCCAAGGATCGATGACCTCTTTGATCAGTTGAAAGATGCAAAAATATTCTCGAAGATTGATCTTAGGTCAGGTTATCATCAGGTAAGAATTAAAGAAGAAGACATCAACAAGCCTACTTTCAGAACAAGGTATGGGCATTATGAGTTCACGGTGGCACCATTTGGGTTATCAAATTCACTCGCTGTCTTCATGTGTTCAATGAATGGTATTTTTAGAGAATACTTAGACAAGTTTGTCATTATTTTTAGATGACGTTCTTATATATTCTAAGTCAGAGGAAGGGCATGAACAACACTTGAGAATGGTATTACATGTATTAAGGGTGCATTAGTTGTATGCCAAATTTAGCAAGTGCTCATTTTATCAGAAGCATACTCATTATTTGGGACATATCATTTCAGAGGAAGGGATAGCATTGGATCCTGAGAATATTGAGGTCATTAGAGGATGGTCAACACCAAAGAATGTGACGGAGGTAAGATCATTCATGGGGCTTACAGGCTACTATAGGAGATTTATTGAAGGATTCTCAAATATTGCACACCCGATCACTTCCTTGCAAAAGAAGGGGGTGAAGTTTCAGTGGACATTGGATCGTGAAAAGAGTTTCCAACACTTGAAGCAATTATTAACAAGTTCTCAAATACTAAGGATTGTTAATCCAAATGAAGACTTCACTGTATGCATTGATGCATGTAAAGAAGGGCTTGGTGGAGTCCTCAGTCAAAATGAGTATGTTATATGCTATGAATCAAGGAAGTTGAAGGAGCATGAAAGACACTATGCTACTCATGATTTGGAGATCTGGAGGCACTATGAAAGACACTATGAAAGACACTATGCCTTGAATATCTGGAGGCACTACTTGATGGGGAAAAGGTTCGAGTTGAGGACAAACCATAATGGTCTGAAATATTTATTTGGACAACCAATTCTAAATGCCAGGCAAAGCAGGTGGTTATAATTTCTCAGTGAATATGACTTTGATATAAAGCATATCAAAGGGAAAGATAACAAGGTGGCTGATGCACTTAGCATAAGGGTGCATGAGTTGCATGCTACAACCATTAGCATGTACCAATCACATTTGAAAGACATAATATTAGAGGCCGCAAAATCAGATTTGCAATACATGGAAATAATAACAAAATTACAGAAAGGTATTTTGTAGCAGAAAATTGAAGACTATAAGCTAGAAAATGATGAAATTCTCATGTACAAGGGAATAATTTATGTACCAAATTCTCATGAATTGAAAAATTTGATATTGAGATAAATGCATAATGTACCTTATGATGGACACCTAAGTTATCATAAAACTATTGCAGTTGTCAAGAGCCAATATTATTGGCCAGACATGAAGAAAGAAGTTGTTGATTTTATTGCCAGATGTTTGGAGTGTCAAAAGGTCAAGGCCGAGCATAGACGCCCAGCTGGTTTTCTACAACCATTACCCATTCCTAAGTGGAAATGGGAAGTTTTAACAATGTATTTCATCACCAAACTTCCCATAACAAACAAACACCATGATTCTATCATAATAGTGGTGGATAAGCTTACTAAAGATGCCCATTTTATTCCAGTAAAACTCACTCACAAGGCAACCAACATTGCTGATATTTATATGAGAGAAATTGCTCAAATACATGTAATACCCAAGACAATTGTGTCTAATAGAGATCCAAACTTTACATCAAATTTTTGGAAAGGATTATTTAAGGGATTTGGAACAAATTTGAATTTTAGCACATGTTATCATCCATAATCAGATGGACAAATAGAGAGGGTGAATCAAGTGATTGAGGATATGTTGATGATGTATGTGATGGATAAACCATCACAATGGGAAGACTACCTAAACATGGTAGAGTTTGATTATAACAATGGGTACCAAGAATCTCTAAAGATGAGCCCATTTGAGGCACTTTATGGCAGAACGTGCAACACACTGGTAAGCTAGGACAACCCAACAAATAAAGCAGTGGCTGGGCCGGAATTACTCAAGAAAATGGAAGATAAAATGTTGAAAATAAAACAAAATTTAAAGGTTGCTAGAGACATGCAGGAAAGCTATGCTGATAAGGGCAGAACTCACAGAGAATTTAAAGTGGGTGACCATGTATTCTTGAAAGTAAAAGCCAATAGAAGTTCCTTGAAGTTGGGAAATTGTTAAAAGTTGGCTGCTCGTTATTGTGGTCCGTTTGAAATCCTAGAGAGGATTGGGCATGTAGCATACATGTTTGCCTTGTCTGCATCAATGCCTATTCATAATGTATTCCATGTATCATTGCTAAAAAAGTATATACATGGTCCTAATAATGTCATTGATTGGAATGTGATTCAGGTGGAGCAAGAAGGCGCCTTTCAAGTGCATCTGATGTGCAGATTGGACCGAAAGATCAAGCAGCTCCAGAATCGAACCATAGAGCTAGTAAAGGTCCAATGGACTTGGTACGGTCCTGAGGATGCAACTTGGGAGCACAAGGATGCTATGCGGGCATAATACCCACATATTTTTGAGGATTTTTTAAATTTTGGTTGTATATGTGTATATATTGCACTGAGGACAGTGCTTAAATAAGGTGGAGGGGAACACAATACCTCTAGTCCGAACCCCAACCGTAAATGTAATTACAAATGTACTTAGATTGGTGAGTCGGGATGTAGAAATGACAATATATCTATAAGGTAAATGTAAATGTATTCACATGAAAATATTAATGAATTACACATCACTCCAACATACCAACCATGTAAAAGAGTATGGGGGACTAAACTCCACTAGTTAGGGAAAGGTGGTTAAATATTAAGGACGAGGGGCTAAGCTGGGGATCTTAAGCCAAAAATGAATATTACATTAATATTCCTTAAAATATAAAGTATGGATAATTATTTTATCCTAAGTTCTAAGGATGGGGACAAGTGGACCAAAGTAACTCTCAACATGACAAGTGTCAAGTTGGGAACATGCATACATATAGTTGGGACTTAGTTCATTTTCCCAACATTCCACCACTTTTCACTCACGTATTTCAGCTATCCTCCATACCTTTTTGTTACTAGCAATGTACCTTTACCTTACCCGAACCAATACCATACCTGTACCTGTGCCTGTGCCTGGTTAACTTAAGAGTTGGACTGAAGAAGTGGGTTCTCAGGCCCATGGGATATTGAAGATGCAGGTTTTCAGGCCCGTTATCAATTCTCTCTAGGTAAGATAATTGTTGGGAACTGATTTTCCAAAGGTGTCAAACTGCAGCTACAGGGCTCAAAGACTTCCTATCTGGCCTACTGCTGAAGCCCAAGAAAGGAAGTGGGGCAGCCGAAGGAATGTTGAGCAGAGAAGGGGCACATTTTCTAAGGTGGGACATGCATCTGGGGAATGAGGGGCTGTAGGCTGTTAGTTCGAGTTGGCACCTGTGACGGAGTTTTTCCTGTTGTCTGAGATACATCAACCTGGTTAGGAATTCCTTTACCCGGGTGGAGTTTAGTCCCAGCTTGGGGGTGACCCACTGCTGAGAGTTTTGAGCAGTGTGGTCTAAGGCTGGGAGGAACGTGGAAGGTTTGCATGCAGTTGGTGATATTTTTACCAAGATAAGTGTCAATTGTGTGTTAAATTACATGCTGCATTATTATTTATGCGTTTATTTTTATGGGTTTTTCCTGTGTGTGTTGCATGTGTATTTTTATTACTATTCTATATGAACCTGTGCATTTGTAGAGTTATATATGTTTTAATTTTGTATACAATTCAAAAATTTTATGTGGCATACCCCAACAAGTGGTTGGGGATGCTGCATTAATTAAAATGAATTACTATTCTACAAGAAATAAAAACAAAGCATGTAATTCTACAACAAATAATTGCAAGTAATAAAATAAACTTTTAGAATCACCTGTAGAAATACAACATAGACTAGGGGACCTCCTGGAATATGTTGTTAAGGAAAACTCATAGTGTTTGAAAGATATAACTCATCAATTAAAGATAAAGCTCCATTGTATTAATGCTTCTGTATAGTTCAACAATTACAAGAAGTTCTGGTTCATAATCACAGTATTCTTACGCCCATCGATCCCTGTATTGTTCTTTGAGGATATATTTATACAAAATATTCAAAAACCAAATCCCCAATCCTATAACTAATCAATCATATCCAACTTGGATTGCACACTATAAGAAAATTGGAAATCGACTGCTATAGGAAAATCTAGGAAATTATGTTATGAAGAAACGATCATACAACCCATGTCTTGCATTTTTTGGGGAATCTAGCTCACCAATCACCTAAATGACCCTATTCCACACAAAACCCATGTTCTGTAATTCATTTATTTGTCTTTATCGCGCCATAAATCACCTCTAAATATCACTGACCGAAAAATTTGTTTTTCAAAACTTATTATAGAAAAAATAGTTCAGATCTCCATTATAATGTTTGAAATAGTTTTTTCCTTGATCTTCTAGATTGGTTCCTTGATATTCTAACAACATGATCCTCGTTCCTTGCTCCTGGTATCAAATGCCTTATTCTTTGAGCGAACTGGTGGATTTCCTGTAATAACTACCTGTGGATTTCCTGTATTAGCTGTCTGTCGGTTTCGACTTGCGTTGATCATCGTGTGCTGAGTGCCATGGGAAGAGTAAGATATGTAAATCACTATCTCCTAGTATTGGTGAAGTGCCTCCAAGTGGAAATTCTTTCTCAAAACAAGTGAAGATATGCTAACCTATAATTCCTATAATGACTGGTAAAACATGGTCAATTCCTGTAATAACCGGTGAAGCATGGTAAATTCTTGTAATTACTGAAATGTAGGCCATTTTGCTACATAAATAGTTCAAAATAGAATTTACAAGTAAAACTAAGAGTAAATCTCAAAATGACAACTTATTACCTATTTTAATGCTCATTATGCCATTGATTAAGTGAAAAAAGGCAAGAATGAAGGTTTTGATGTAAAAATTGGGAGTGAATAAGCTTCACAAAAAGGATCAAACTGACACCCAACATCTCCCCTAGACAAAGGATGTTGCATTTCCTCATGCAACTAATTAAATTTCTCCTGTTAAACCCAATGCACATTACTCCAGTTGTATGTGAGGTGACCAAATTATGCTCATGTGTAATATCCAAAGCATCTTATCAATTTGTGTCCATGTTGCTACTTCTTCAAATTCATTCCAACATTTAGAAATCCTGTAAAAACTTCTAGCACACTAGAACAACAAAAAATAAATCTTAAGTCTTATTCACATGTAAAAACTCGTTGCACCAGAGTCGCCCAAATTCCTGTAATCAACTTCTTATAGCAGTTTTGTCTAGATATTATCTCTCAAACTACAAATTGGTTTTCTATGAAATTCAGTGAGGTTATTGTATCGCTGCTATACTTCTAATCACCAAAAAATGCAGCGAAGAAATGCACAAATTTTGAGAAAAAGGGAAAATGGTTGAAGGTTATTGTGGCCAATTTCCTAAAAATTATAAACTAGATTTGCTTGAAATTTGTTGTGATTATTCATTTATGGTCCAAATTTCACGGTCAACGGGTTCATGGTTTGGGAGATATCAACAGATAAATTTATGCTTTGTTTATGGAAAAGTGTTTTCTTATAAGAAATTTTCTGTGTGAAAAAGAAAGTCCACAAAGTGAAATTTTCCTTGCTGATTTTTGTTTTGTTGGATTGTTTTGATGTTCTGGGTATACCATTTGTTCACATATTGTTTCAGAGCTTTATACGTCTTGTTTAGTTCAACATATTTTTCTCTGATCTTTGTATTATGTTCTCTGAATTTCTCATTTTTTGGTTTAACAACATTGTCTAGGGTTTCTAGTTCCTGAATAGTTCTTTTTAGCTTACTTATCTTCTTCTTCTCACCCTTTAGTTTATCAGCAAGACCATTAATAATGGATTTGGTGCTGGCAATTTGAATTTATCTGTTAGAAAATTCTTCATCATGAATTTCGTTATTAGGAATTTCTTCCTCCAAATCATGCTTTGCCTCTAGAATTTCTACCTCCAAATCATACTCTACATTTGGAATTTGTTTCTCCAAATCATACTCTGCATCTGGGAATTAGTTGGGTAGTCCATCAGACTCTTTGCACAAACATAGGTAAAATGGTGGAGACAGGTAAAATGGGTGGAAGTTTCTTGGTTATGTTGGACAATGAGTGGATATGTTGGATATGGTGGATGGGTAGTGGTATCATGATTATCAACAAAAAATAGGGAATAAAATCAGTGAAACTTATGAAATTTGATTACACATAATCAAAATGATTTTAATTTCATATCATATATAACTAAAATGAGTGGGGTGACATGAATTTTAAGAAATCAATGATGGAGTCAATAAAACCAGAATAGTCACAAGATAATGATTCGAGGTAATTCAAATTGCATATGGCATGAATCTAATGTTAGTTGCATCTAAGAGATAGCTCTAGTTTAACAAGTAAATGAGTATCAAAGAAACTTTTACCTTGCGAATCAACCTACCGTTACCAAAAATTTGTTGATGCTGAAAGAATGATGTTGACGATGATGAACACGTGTTTATGTCGCTCTATAATCTGTTCAACTTTGATTATTTTGCAGATTTTGTTGAACTGATCTTCAGTTGCTGGAATTCCTTTTGTGATTACATGAATTGACTGTAATTTTCTGCTGAAATGAATGAAGTCTTTTATCACAGGAACTGACAACGTTCCTCAGTTGCAATGAAAATGATATGAACTATGGAACTAAAAGAAATTGTTGTTGCTCAGCCTCGTTTGAAATTCTAGAAACCGTTGCTGCTCTCCCCCACACTGAGATATTTGCATGTCCTCATGCAAATGAAGTAAGGAAGTTGATTTGTGCAAGGATACTCTTTAACGATGCTTGAGGAATGAGTGCACTTTGTATTCTTTTGAAGTGGCTATTGTGATAAGTTTGAATGATGTTGAGGATGACTACTTTGGATAAACTTGAAACAATCTTTAACATGATGCTATAACCAAACCGTTGTTACAAAGGAATGAAATGTTGTTGTTGCTAGAATTGTCTTAACTTACAAATTTTCAAGAATCCTATAACAATCACTAAACTGCAAGGTCTTCATCCACATCCGTTCTTGTGCAACCCTTCATACGTGAATAAATGCGTTGGTGTCGAACATAGAAGGATTCATTGGATTACCGACCATTGAGGAGGATTGTTAACTAATGTGAGATAGCCCATCTTTGATTTCAATGGGCATCAAGGCATTAGGTATATTCTATCAGTCACAAATAGATTTGCTAAAGTTGAGTGGCATGTAGAATTAACCTACTAAGAAATATTGATCTATTTCCTTAGCAGAAGACAAGGATACTTGCCATTGAGGCATGTAGGCTCCAAGGTACCAAGAATGTATCGAGTTTTAAACCCATAAAATGTGTTGGAGTTGATGGGTTAAAAATTGATGGAATGAGGGCCTTAATGTATCTCCCATCATCCAGTTGAGCACAAAACTAATAATTTTGCAGAACTAGAAAACTAAAGAGACATCACCAACATGATTTATTTGGAATTTGGCCAGCCAACTGCCTGGTTCTCTGACTAGAATCCTGCTAGGGTGTGCCAGAAAATATGGTTTCCACAACAAAGCTTATTTTTGTCTTTACTTTATTTATTCATTTTCCTATGCTACCCTATCCTACTTGAAAAAAACATTTTTTTCAAGTATATGAGTATTTCCAGTGCAACCATTTACGAAATAAGATCTTTGTTGCACCCATATCCATATCTAAAAATATACCTTAAGAAACATTGAGATATGAGAGGCTAGTTGTTCACATGGATTGAGTGTCAAGAATTGTTGAAGAATGGAGTGTTGGGGCTCGATGACTATCTTGAACCAAGATTCAATGTAATCTAGATTTCCTAGGCTTCTTTGTTCGATATCTTTCATTACCATTCCATGGAGGTCTTCTGAGATGTACTCCTCATACATAGAATCTGGTGAAAATCATGCAATAAACTCTTCAATTTCAGGTTCTCACATTTTCTCTTCATTAGCTAATGTCCATGATTCTTGTGCCTCTTTCTAGATTCGTTCACAGGTTCTCTGCTATTATTGATTTTTTTTCTCTCTTTAGTTATGGCTCTGACATTGGAACAAGGATTGAAGAAATTCCTTGTAGTGATGAGCCCTTCTTTGCTCAACAAGTTCTTGAACATCTTTAAGTTCTTTTGTTGGTCAAGAGGTTTTGCTCATAAATGGATTAGTACATGGGGGTTTTTACAAAAACAAATAATTTCTCTATCTTAAAGAAATAATTGAAATAAGGAACGATCATGCCACACCAAACAAACTTAAAGAAAAATACATTTACTTTATTTCCCTCATGCTACTAAGACACTATTGTCACCAGGTTGTCTATTGACATGAGTCAACTTTTATTTCTATGAATAAAAAACAATTGCAGAAAAAAGGAAACACACTTACAATGCCAACATGACGAGGGCTTGGAGATACCCACTAAAGTGGATGCGTTGGGCTAGAAACCTTTCAAAAATCCTGAAGTGAGGGTGCATTTGCATATTACCATTTCTCCTCCTCCAAGTCGTAAATATTGGCATAACAAACAAAATGTAAACAAGATTTTGAATAGCAGAAAATGAAACTCAAGCAAACAACATAAATCTTGTAATTTCAAGAGTAATTCCTTTAGTGCCTCATTGAAAATAACGCAAAAATGTTGGGCTGATCTAGTGGTTTAGATTCCTCAGCATTAATTATTAATCCGGGTAAGAAAACTTATGAGACACGGGAACAATACGTGCAGAACTAGTCTTGAAATTGACTAAGAACTCCTATTAAAATCAAAGCAGTAAAATGCCGTACTCACAAATAGAAATTGGTTCTTTTGGTCATGATCACTTAGACTTGACTGTCTATGGTAGGGAATTGTATCACAAGTAAACCATTCACTTCTTCAAAGTGTGTCTACTTGCAAACACACTCTCTTTTAGTCAACCAAGATTTGAGGCCAACAAGGGTTAATTTGAAATGTGAGTTAAAAGGCCGAATGAAAGGTAAATTGCAATAAGGAAATGAGTTGATAAGAAAGACAAAAAGGAATTGCAGGCATAGTTCAACTCTGAGTATATTTGTGTGAAGACTATTTGTATGGCACGGAAGATTAAATATCAATCACTCATGTTGTTATCATTAGCAAATATATCTGGAACAATTATAGATCACATAGTCAAAGTAACATTGCATGCAAGCTAATTAAAATGAATTCTTATTCTATAAGAAATAAAAATAGAGCATGTAATTTTACAACAAATAAATGCAAGTCATAAAATAAACTTTTAGAATCACCTACAGAAAGAAAACATAGACTAGGGGTCCCTCCTGGAATATGTTGTTAAGGAAAACTCAAACTGTGTGAAAGATCTAACTCATCAATTAAAGAGAAAGCTCCATTGTAATAATGCTTCTGTACAATTCAACACTTACAAGAAGTTTTGGTTCATAATCACAATATTCTTAATCCCATCGATCCTTGTGTTTTTCTTTGAGGATATATTTGTACAAAATATTCAATAACCAAATCCCCAATCCTAGAACTAACCAATTATATCCAAGTTGGATTGTACACATTAAGAAAATTGGAAATCGACAGCTACAAGAAAATTTGGGAAATTATGTTATGAAGAAACGCTCATACAACCCATGTCTTGCACTTTTTGGGGAATCTGGCCCACGAGTCACCTAAATGACCCTAATATTCACAAAAAGCATGTCGTGGAATTAGTTGATTTGTCCTTATCGCACTAGAAATCACCTATGAATATCACTTCCCGAAAACTCTGTTTTTCAAAACCGATTACATGAAAAATTGTTCAGATCTGCATTATAGCGTTTGACATAGATTTTTCCTTGATCTTCGAACAACATGATATCGTTCCTTGATCTTGGTATCGAATGCCTGATTCTTTGAGTGAACTGGTGAATTTCCTGTAATAACTACCTGTGGATTTCCTATACTAACTGCCTGGTGGTTTTGACTTGCATTGACTGTCAGCTGTTGAGTGCCATGGGAAGGGTAATATAGGTAAATCACCATCTCCTAGTATTGGTGAAGTGCCTCCAAGTGGAATTCGTTTCTAAAAAGGAGTGGATATATGCTAACCTATAATTCCTATAATGACTGGTAAAACAAGGTCAATTGCTGTAATAACTGGTGAAACAAGGTAAATTCCCGTAATTACTGAAATGTAGGCGATTTTGTTACATAAATAGTTATAAATACCACTTACAAGTAAAATTAAAAGTAAATCTCAAAATGACAACTTGTTACATGTTTTAATGCTCATTGTGCCATTGATTAAGTGAAAAGGGGAAAGAATGAAGGTTTTAATGTCAAAATTGGGAGTGAATGAGCTTTGCAAAAAGGATGAAATTGACAACCAACAGGGGTCACTACCATCTAAGGCCTAGATCTAACTCTCAAGATACAAGTATCTCTGGGGGGTTTGGATATGACCAAATCAAAGAGTCTATCATATTAAAAGTTGGACACAAATCGACACTCATACGGGCTCAGGAGGAAGCGAACACGAAGGTTCACTGGGGTAAATAGAGACTCATCCCAGAGGTTCTCAGAGAAAGAACTACCCTTAAGGTGTTTCTTCCATGAAAATATTATCTGCTAATATGTGAGGCCTAGGGGGACATGCTAAAAACATCTCCCTCAAACAGTTGATGGATTTGGAAAATCTAGATGTAATTATGATTCAAGAAACTATGGGGAAAGGGGATCCTTTGGTCCTTCAGATAAAGAATATGTTT